>BRZM01000075.1:508636-563739 GCA_033238685.1 Lates japonicus | reverse complement strand
TTCACATCAATGTGCTGTAGTTGGGTACTAGTAATTCATTACTTTTGAGCTGCTGTTGACAAAGTAAAATAGTGACAGCGTGTTTCGGTAGAATGCACAACAGATGAAAATTTTGTACTGAAGAGCATGAATGCATTCTGCTTTAGCAGCCGGGGAATGCCTACCTACATGCATTTGCACTTTTTGAGTTCAGTGGGTGAAGGTTTGAAAGCAGGCTCCATTTTTACTAGCTAGCGTTGTTGTTTTAGTAGGTCTCAAATACATTGCTCATGTCTGCTGCATGGCCTTTTGACACAATAGGAATCCAGCTAATTCAGTGTGTATCAATGTGAGGGGTTTTTAGATTTGTCAGTTACCGACAATCACCCAATATTCTTTACATTAACACAACAAGCCATCATGCTGACTAAATCAATAATTTTGTGCTGTCAGTATGTATGTATGTGGTGGGTTCATGGAAATGTATTATTATGATCTCTCTGGGGTATTGCGTGTTTCTAATCAAAGGTTCACAGACTGCATTTGGGAGTCGTGGGAACTCTCTTCAAGGCCACTAGGTTGCAGACTAGTTGCTGGATTTAAGCAACCAGTCTGTAGAAATTAAAGTTTGAGAAAGTAACTGCTTGCAGTCCAACACCCAAGCTGGCAGCTATAAACACAAATTTGTGTCCTGCTCGACTTACATGGCTCAAAAACTGAACATGTTTGGGCAGTTATAATTCCTATCATACTGTGGCAAAAATATAGGCTTCTGCAAAATCATTGTTTTAGTGCTCTTAGCATGCATTAGCATCCTGCACATACAATATTTTACTGTATCTATATGATAATTTGACCTTACATCAGTTTACCTCTACAGGCGAAAGATAGAATAGAAATGGAGTAAAGTTTCCCATTATTTAAATGGCATTTGGGTTGTAGCATTATCAGTCATTGTGGAAGGACATTTCCTGTGTGTAAGAGTTATGACTCATATAAATCATTGCCTGATTTAGTGTTATCCTGGATGAAATTAAGAGTAGATTCATTGCTTTTCAAACCATACTTTAAAACACATTGATAAGCGTAACTGCATTTGCCTCTTTTGTAAATGCATTTCTAATTAGTCCAGTGTGGTCTGAGATGAACAAATCAAATAGATGTCTTCAAAGTTGCAGTCTTGAGAGTCTAGTCAAACAAACTCTAGACAAGTTAAAAAGAAAAATCTCTATGTTTAGAACTGCATTTGTATCTCTGCATGTGAGTCATAAGAAAAAGAAAAATAATATTATGTTTGTAATTCTCTCCACACGGGCAGAATACAAGCCTGATGGTGGGAAGTCTCCCTGCCCGCCGACAGGAGGCAAAATCCAATACAATGCATGAATATCAACATATGGATGAACGACCTGCAGTTCAGGCACATGAAACGATCCTGCCAGTGGAATATTGTATGATGAAATGGAGAAGAGGGGTGGGGATGTGGTTTGGTTAGAGAAATAGGTAGGAGATAGGATAATGAGAGGGCACAGATGAGTGAATGTGAAAAGGTTGAAGGAAGAAAGGGAAAAGATGGATAAGTTAAGAGAATGGGGGGGGGTGGCGCATGTGATCAATATTCTGCTTTGCTTCTTACAGACCTAAGAAATGATAGGATGCTGTGTATAATCAAATGTTAAGGGTATAATCAGTTTTCTACAAGGGAGAAATTATTCATACTGTATGTATACACAGCTCACTTTTTTGTCACCTATAGGGTGAGCCTTAGATACAGCCTTATCATTTATGAAAGAGATTTATTCATGGGATAGCCGCTGGATTATTGATTTAGGAACCTACATTATATAGCAAAAGATTACAATACGAGTAATAATCCAGCTTTCTCTGACATAAATCTTCTGTTTTTCCTTATCACTCTACATATAGTATTTTAAATTGCTTCATGACACATATTTGAACTGTGTTAGCTAATTTAAAGCTACATTAATCAATATTTTATATGAACAGTGAATTAGATGACAAATGTGTGTAAGGTGAAAGACTGGCCTGACGTGGTGCCATGGCTCTGCAGCTATTGGGCACTGGCCTCCTCTTGAATCATTGCTGGTTTTACAGGAAGGTGCCATGATTTGGCGCCTCAAGTGACTTCACTTGAGCCAGTGCTGTTGGATGTGAAAACTACAAGTGTGAAAATGGAGGGGGAAAAAAACAATCTCAGCTGGTAGAGTTGCTCGAGGCTACATTAGCCCCTACTAGCACAACACACCCAAACCTCTGACAGAACGTTCAGTGGACAAGTTGCATTGTGGGTAATGTAGACATCAGATTTTGAGAAGGAAGGAATGTGTTGAATAAAAAAAGATAATATTTCTGGTTCTGCTGCATCACATGATCATTGAATTGGTGGAGTATTCTAAAGGGTTAGTGGATGAGTAGGAGACAGGAGAGACAGGACTATTATCTTTGAGAGGAGCTAGAAACCACCTGGATTGGTCATTTGTTTCTTGTATTTGGTCTCAATATCACTATCTCCTACATAGATTACATTTACTATTATTTACCCTTGAAATGAAATTTCTCATTTTCAGGAGAGACCTATGGAAAGCTATACACATCCAATTAATGTAGCAGGTTTAGTTACTTCCCATCCCCTCACAAGAATGACCTCAATTTCCAACAAAGACGCCCATTTCCATTCCACACAGAAAAAAGTGATTCAGATGGCATCCCAGTGATGGCTCATCTTAAAGAGAGTGAGTGCCGTCCATACCCTATGAATTGTCGCATGCCCTTGATTGCTTCTTTTGGCCTTCTGGGCCAATTGATTCACTTACACAGTGATATGCTGGGGCTTTTACCCAATCACTGAGGTACCATAGAGAAGCTTTTCATCACACTCTGAGTTCTGGTGACATGTGAGATGTGGGTGAATTCAAACATGTCGGCAGGAACCTCTGATTTGTACTGAGGTGCGTAAGGGCTGCCATAGCCTAACTGAGCACTGACTAACAATGCACTTCAACAGACCATAATAATCTTGGAGATGGAGCACAGAGGGCAGAATGAGAGCTGTCGACTCCTTAACTAAGCTTCTTTCTTCGACATATTTGGGAAGTGCTCAGGATATTAAGAGCATAAGATGGATGGAGTCTACACGTGCATGATGAGAGAGGTGATGAAGGAAAGAAAGTGATTACAAAATGAGGAAAGGGAGAAATGAAAGGACGAGGTGGGGGCAGAGTGAAGGAGAGAGCGGGATTAAGGTGGACGACATGTGTGCTGGTCTGTGTGGTAACCCACATTCTCTGTGTGTGTGTGTGTGTGTGTGTGTGTGTGTATACAAGCACACATCAGGACTTGTACCCTGTGCAGGAACATACTTGCTGTTCAACCTATGGGGTTTTTCAGAATATCAGTAAGGAACCATAATCTCTCAGTAAGTGAGGCGTAAGGAGGCCCTGCAGGGCAGCTTGTTGTCAAGGACAACATCATGCTCTGCCATCAAACATGATGGGAAGCTTAGTGTGGTAAAACATTTGACACAAGCAAAGCAGTTATGGGATTTATGTCCATCTGGTGTTATTCAATACAAAATGTTGTTGTATTTCGTCTGTCTTATTTGTCTGCTGCAACATTTTGAGGACTGCTCCGCATACAAACACATATCGAGGTATGAAACATCCAGCTTTGACTTTGATCTTCCCAGGTTTTCTCTGCACCTAAAACCCTGTGCCTGGATTGTCAGAAGAGCCATGTTTCTTTTATAATACTTATTATTTATAGATGACTGAGTATAATGATTTTGATATAATACATTTCTACAGTATTGTTAATGAAATAAACACAAACAATGTTGTGTCTTTCCAGGCAATTTAACATTACAATCCAGATCCTGGTTTGCTCCAGAAAAAACTGACAAAAAACAAACAAAAAGGAACACGCACACTGTGGAACCCATTTTCTGTCTTTAGCGATTGTGTGTCCCACAGAAGTTTATAATGTGCATTCATGCATAAGCCAAAAGGATATGCATAATAAGACACTGCATCAAAGCTAAGACATAACACCGCAACAGTAAAGTGAACTATAGGATTTTGGGGAAACATGCCCAAGCCGAAAGGAAACATATCAAAATCAAAAAAGATTACCTCTTATCTCTCTGATTTTTTCTATAAGTATTTACCAGTCACAGAGCAAAGTCTGCTATTTATGAAAGCACACATCAGAGTATTAAGCACAAAAGTGCACACAGTCAGCACAGAGTTCTCATTAGCATTAATCACTAAGATTAGACCAGCGCTCCTTAGCCTTTAAACTTCCAAAAGGTCCCATCTGGCTCACTTTGCATCTTCTCAAATCTCTGTGCACCAGCTGCTCACGCATGCATAGACTGATAAGACTGCAGTCACTTCCTGGCTGGCACACTTCTGCATGTTAAGTGACAATCAGCTTATCTAGAAATGAGGCTGAGAAACAATCTGATTAGTTTGTGCTGATTCCTTTCAAAATAAAACATCTGGATAAACATTTCTATAAAGGATTACCTCCCCAGGCTTTACAGTGACATCTGTCAAACCTTGATAAGAATTCTGTATTTATCAAGAAACATTTTGATGCATTTTTGTACACCAAGTGTCAAGTTAATTATTCAGGATCAAAGAGAAAATATTTGTAGGCAAGCATACATCTCTTCAAATATTGACGCAATAGACAACATGTGACTTTTGAAAGCTTGCATCCTTTTTTTCTTACAGACAAGTAACAGATTAACACATTTCAATTAATGTGTGGATTGTGAAGAGGGTGGAAAAAGCTTTCACACCTCCATTCCTCTCCAAAGCCTTTACATAAGTCAAGTTGACTGGGGTTAGCTATTAGCTTTAGGCCAAAAACACAAAGAGGAACAAACCCCAAAAAGGTTGTGGCCACTAATGATTTGATCAACTTAAGAGTCCAAAACTTCCATCTTCACTAATGAAATGTTTACACAGTGAAAGCTCTAAGAGTTCAGTATAATACACAGAGCTCTCCATGTGACTCAGGCCCCACGGGCAGTGATGTTAACATCCCTCTGGCTGATTCTCAACTGTGTGCCTCGAACATCAAAGCACTTAATCAGAAATGCTTTTTAACAGGCCCTTACCAACATTGTTGACCTGTTTGACTAACAATGACTCTCAGTTTTCCTGGGCCTAGATTTTACATTTATTTCAGTGCTCCCACAAGGCTTTGAAAGTACATCTAGTGCAGATAGAAAATAAGCTTTTTTTTTTTAAATGTGGCCTCAAAACATCTGACATTTCTCTCCTTTGTTTTTCAAGTAATGTCACAAACTACTGATAGCATCTACAAAAATCCAATTTATGAAGTATTTTACATCCAGTCCCAATTTTAATGAAATCAATATGCAACTAAACTGAAGCAGCAAGTACACTTTGTGTGAAACTAAATTGTGACCAGATTACATCCAGTCTATAGCTACAAATGCACAAATAATCAGCAAATCAGTTAATGAATTAAGATGCAACATTATACAGTTCATCTGCACACCATTACAGAATGAAGAGGATTTTTGACTCATGTTGCCTACTGTTGTCCACAGGCAGCATGTAGCTGTAAAAGAGAGATGGGGAGAGACTTCAGTTTAAACTTGAGATAGCTGACTGTGTTACACAACCAAATGTGACTTGTTAGCACATGGATGCCCAGCAGGCTGTTTCCTTCTGCTGCCTCTGACAGCTTACCTGTCAGTAACACTGTGCCATGCAAGGGGACTAATACAAGATGAAAACGCTACTCGCCTCATGCACATATATACAGTATGTGCATACACAGGCATGACACACATACAGTATTGCCTGCTTTCATTGAGAAGAATAAATCTGGTAGATAAGAAGGCGGATAGAATTTGGCAGATGAGAACTTTAGATTGATTGATTGATTGATTCATTAACATTAATTTATTTAGCGGTTGATTATCAGTGTTGAAGGGACTAAGCACCACTCCTGTCCTCAGCCTAGGGACCCAGTTCTGTCACTTTGTGGGAACACCTGAGCAGAGCTGAGCGTCCAGCTTTTTACTTACAAGGCAGGTGAGAAATAAAACCCTGTTATTCCCCATTTTCTCAAAATGGGGGATAACTGAGTTGATGTTTCATATCCAAAGGACACCTCTTACTCCCGGATGAAGATATTGAATGAGAATGACTGCTTAGTAGTAAAGTTTATGTGTACAGACTTTAAACAGAATCACAGTGCTACTGGACTGGAACTACAAAACTACAGTAAATGCAAACAACGACCTCTTACATCAAACACCCATAGAAACTCAAGTGCAGTAGTTGGTGCCACATCATCACAGGGTTGGTGCCTCTACATTATCATTTTTGCATAAAATTATATGCCGTTACATAAAATATGGGAGAGACTGTGATTCAATCTTTGGAGAAAAACGATCTACACAGTAGAAATAGCAATGTTTCACTTTGAAAGCCTGTCTTTTTTCCGCCTTTTCGCACACAACACTCAATCATTCAGGAAGAAACCTGTAATAGAAGACATGCCAGTCTTTCACTGACAGATACCTCAACAGACTACAGTACAGCGCAGTCAGTACTGTGAGGGAAGTGAATCTCCATAATTACAGACATGCTAGGATGCTCACACATCATTTGCTGAGCTTGCTGTACATATTTCTACACACAATAAATAAATAAATAAAAATCACACATTTATTCTTTCTCTGGAGTTTGCAGAAAAGCATCAGGGAGATGCAGGAAGGCATGAACTGATGTAAGAGAAGCAAGTAACAGAAAAGACAAGACACCCACAAAACAAACCAAGCAACAAAAAATCGATCAAGGGAGGACTTCATTACAAACTGGTTTAATGTATCTGGGGTAAATGTAAATCTGAGGCTGCTTTAAAGGTGTGTTGAGACTGAATGTGGCATGAATGCATACAAAATCCATGCAATATGCAGATTCCCTCTATCCTGTCAACAGCTACCACAGCTGAGTTTTCAGGTGAAGAAAAGAGAAGACCTGGAGAAAAATAACAGAAACAGCTGGAGTTCCTGAGTTCTCTCACACACACACAGCCAGTCAGTTTGTGTTGTTAGCTACAGTCAGCTACAATGTCTGTTCTGCCACGTCCATTGTTGTGGCTATTTAGTCTTTCACTGTCAGACCTTTGTCCTCCCTTCACTCAGACTAAAAAACACTTTACGGTCCAGCACGTTGTGATTGATGTTGCTGTCCAACAGAGGCATTTTAATTAAACAAAATGGATATTCCCGTTGGGGATAAAGGGAATTCCAATTTGTGGAAACAGTCTTTCTTGAAAAGCCAATTACAATATGGTGTTATAGCCATTTAGAGAAAAACTTGGTGTACCTGGTTAGTGATTACTTCCTTCACCTCACTGCTCCAAACAGCCATTAGAGCTTAGCAGATCAGAGGTTTACCGCTCTGACCTGGTGAACTTATGTTCTCACCACACAGCAGATATGTGTCGAAACAGGACGTTCCTGGAGACTGAAAACACACAAATATGTGTGAACTCAGGCACAGCTCATACTGATCTGTCACATAATGAGATGAAAGGAAGCATGATGAGAGAAGGTGGGGGAGCTCCACAGTCATGCTGATTAAAAGGAGTTATTCATAGCTCTGACTGTGCTAATTTATGATTATTAATCTCCATTATTGTTATTTTCGACTCATCATGAGTGTGGTTAAATATCTATGACAAGCATGCAGTGGAAGCTCGGTGTATGTGAGAGCCCTGCTGAGTCTGGGTCACAGGCACAGTGAGAGCTAAGGGGCTAAATGAGGGACAGTGAGACAGACAGAGGAAAAGTAAACCCTCTGAATCACGCAGCAAGCACGAAATACAAGCCCGCAAGCCACAAGACAATATACTTTTGGAGGAAGTTGTCATCTGCAGTATTCTGACTTCCATTAAACTGTATGAGCTGAGCTGACGCCTCATACATACAGAACAAGAGGCGCTTGTTAAAATATCTGAAATTCTGTAGCTTCAACAGAATTATTTATCAAAGCTCAACTATGACTCATCTGGGTTGTCCTGTTCTACTAGAGAGTCTGGAAAAGCACATTATGAGTTATGATAAAGAAAACAGCACAAAACCAAACGCAATGAAATATTTTTTTATTGAAGTATGATGGAAAGAACTTTTTCCATAAGGTTGAAACAGGGGAAGTGTGAAAATATAGAAAAGTTGGATCATGCACATCACATCTACGTCCATCATTTGGGATCACCAAAATTCAGTAGACTTAATCCTGTGGGGACCATGGATGTTAATTCAGTTTCTCTTCCTAATGTGTAAAACGTCTACATCGTGAAAACAGAGCGATTACAACATGCACAAAAAAGTTATTTCACAAACTAACACAGATAAGACTACATTCTGTATTCCAGTACTATATGGGCACCTTCCTCAGTCATTGTCATGATTCCAGGTGTCCCTCAAATCCAGATTGCTAGCAGCTCTGGTTATCTCGCTGTGAATTTACTGGTCTCTTTAAATCTGCACTCTGATCCGAACAATCAGTTTGTTGTTTTGTCTGCATGAGGCAAAGCCGAGGAAGTAAACCGAACTATGTGAAGATGTTCATTTAGTCTATTTCCTGCCATGTAATTGGACAGCTGTGTAACTCTTTGGATAGCACCCCAGTGGATTTTTGGAGGTTTGCAATCATGCAAACTGACTGTTATCCCATGAACATGTCAAGTTTGCTACAAGATGAGAACAGTGCTCAGATTTTCATTTAGTCTATTCCTGCCATGTAATTAGTATGTAATCTTCTCCTCTTCTCATGTAATCTTCTCCCACGTTGTAGTCCAGGTGACTTACTTCTTTCACTCAGAAACACTTCGGAGCTGTTCAGCAGCTAAAGTTTGATGCATATCACTATAAAACAATATACAAAATTTTGTATAATTGTGTGTACAAAACAAGATTGTTGTACTCAGATGGCAGCATTTACACCTGACATGTAATATGGTGGACAGTGTGGATGATCTAGTGTAAATTCTGTGCTTTATCCAGTCAGTTTATGAAAAAGCGACCCATATTCAAGCAGTTAAATCTATGGCCAAAATGTTGCAAGCCACTATATTGCAGCTATTATAGTGTTAGACATGGGCAGAAACCAGGGTCACATACCAGGGTCAAGTTGATCCATTCTTACCTACTGCAAAAACTGCTTTGGGGTCATTGAATGGGTCATGGTTTGAAAGGAGTGAAAATAACAAGTTCACACATTGGGAATAATATAAATAGGGTAAATTATCACACTGGGCATGAAGTGATACCACGTTGAGTCATTTTGTGTCCACCAAAATAAACATGAGCATGATATGACTAACTGTGATGGAGAGAATCAGATGAAAGACAGAGAGACTTTGATGTTCTCCTCTCCCACGTCAGTCCAGACAAATGGGTCAGTGAATGACTCAGGAGGATTCAGACAGGTGGATGGAGGGGTGGATAGATGAAAGAAGGTGGGAGTATAATGTGTTTCGTTAAACTGCTGTATACTAGTGCCAGGAGGTTCAAAGGTTTGGGTGTTTTGTTTTGTTTTTTTTTTTGTTTGTTCGCTCTGTACTGTAAATGAAGAATTTCAAGTATTTCTAGTGGTTGGCTATGTGTACATTTAAGGCCACAAAAGCACAGGAAACACTAACATGATATGCTGGTATCAATGATAATGACATCAAGAAGTGTTTTTACTTTACTGTGATAAGCGTGTTGATGATATGTGTGTAGTTTTACAGTAAGAAAGCGAATAAACGATAAAAGCATTTAAATCAAAACGCAGCTTGTGACAGTGGGGTGTGTGTTTTGGCTAAGCTGTTGGCTCAGGGAGCAGCGCCAGGTGAGCTGATTAGCACAGCTGACTTGAATTGTCTAATCGGCCTCCTCTCTGCAGTTGTGTGCTGAGACTTGGCGTTGCTGCAGCTGAAGGACACAGAAACACGTGGATGAAGAAGCCACAGAAACTCAGAAACACAGACTATTAAAAAAGCCTTGTTTGAGTTGAATCCTGTGTCATGCTGCGTTCTTGCTGAGTGGATCCACTGTTACACAGTTATTAATGCTAACAGCTACTAAAAACAGCGTCATTTAACTGCATCAGCTAGTCTCTCTAAAAGCAGGAATCAAGAGTTCTATCCACAGGCTAACAATGGCTGAAAATTGGAATGTGGAGAAAGTGTTGAAGACAGCGAGAATGTACGAGAGAGCAAGTCTAGTATATGGGTTTGTATGGGTTTGTCGTACTGAACAGTCTCGGCAGCGAGCAAACACAGATATGCTAAGCTTTTGTCAGTGTCAAAGAGTGTGGACATATGGCTAAAACTAAAAAAAAAAAAAAAACTTGATTTGACTCAAACCCACCATAATACCAGTACAAACTATTTTTGGCCTGTACTACTGTATTATACAAGCAGTCTGGACAGATGTGTTTCACGTGTGTTGTACATTTTTAGCATTCAAGCAGAGATTATTCCTTAAAAATCACATCTTAGTTCAGTTTACATTTAATTTTTAAAAGCTTTGGATCCACTTGTAGCTTTGATTGTCACTTCAATCAACAGCTATGCAGTTTGACAGCTTTTGTTTTGAGGCATCTAAGATCCACATCTGTGATGCCTGTGAACAAGGAAAGTAGGTTAGAAAACTGTGAAAATGTGAAAATGCCAAAAACTTCACACACACACACACACTCATCAGAGTATGCAATTGTGAAGCAAAATTTCTCGATAACTGTAAATATAAATGACGACCAGTGACAAACTTGAAGTGATGATGATTATTTAGATGAACTTTGTTATCATTAGTTTATTCATTCATCGAAATATCCACTGTAATGACACAGTGCCCTAGTGATGTCTCCATCAGTGACTCTACCAAATGACACTCCGACACAATTTACCAGTGATCCTACACAATTAACCCAATAACAGCATAACACCAAGTCAGTGAACTTCAGTGATTCACCCCATCACGCCTTCATAATAGGCTGTGACAAATGAAACTGTAATTTAGGTGTGGGAAATTGAGTTTGATAAGAGATCTATACAATGCATATACATTTCCTAGTTTTTGGGTCAGAGCTTCAGAGATACATATGTGTGATTTTAACTTATCATCTACTTGAGAGAAAATATATGGGTCACTGATAACAGTAAGTGTTAGCTTGCAAATTCACAAGCATGGTCATCTGACTTGGTTTGAAAATGAAATTATGAAGTGAGTGGAGAGTTTTCTCGCAGAAAACATATTAACAATTCAGTTTAAAAAGAATTTAAAACAAACACTTTAATATTTACAGCGAGTCTTGGATACAAAGTGACAAAATACTTTATATCACATGTTATGATCTGGTGCTCAGTGACCAAAAATCCCTTATGTAGCTTGCACTTCAAATTAAATAAAAAAAATCTGCATGGCATGGTAACTTGTTACAAAAAACTGTAAGACAAACAGGACAGTGGGTGCAGAACTCAAAGGAAACACATGGTAGAAATACCTGGGGAAAATCTATACCTATACACTTGAGTTATAAATTCAGCCAAGCCTCAATCCAAACTTATTTTTGCAGGTTGTAAGACTGTGGGGGAAAAAAATCTTGAAGCACGTATATATGGAGGAAAATGGGGCTACATCAAAGTCAGAAAAACTTTAGTGTGCATCTCAAGGAAATGGAAAGGGTAACACTTTATTTTGATTTCTCTTTCCTGATTCCCAATTGATGAACTGTACTAATTACAATTTTAAAAAATGGAGTTTGAGTTGAAACAATGTGGATGTACAGGAAGTAGTGCAAATAGGAGCAGGTGTTGGAGCAGACAAATTCCTCACTTCTTGTTTATGATATTGATCACAGTTGGCAAGAACTACTTTCTCTCTTTATCTTGACAAAGAGTTTTTATGACAGAGGGCTAATAGAAAAAAGTTGGAATGAATTATGGAGGAGGTGTGAGGGATAGTTGGGACAGTGCGGTGCCTGTCATTTTACTTGAAGGGTTGATGATCTGAGAAAGTTTTGATTAGTTTTTATCAAAGAGAAATTTGTACCTGGATGTATAATGTTTGAAAGTGAGAACCAAGTTCATTTTGACACTATCAAAAATTCTTTCCTAATTTAAGATAGCCAGTTCATTCTTGATCTTGTGAACCCTTGTGCTCATCAGCAGATTGAGTTTTCTCAGTTTCCATGGAAATGTAGATGTTCAAACAGCATCGCTTCTGATTTAAAAGTTGAGCTTGACAGTTCATTCTTGACCTTGGCAGTTGTAACTTTTGTAAAGGTAAAACTCTTGAGTTTCCTCTGCAAAAAGAGGTGCCACTGGGTATTTATACATTGCCCTCAAAGTACTCTAACTTATATACTGAAATCAGGCTGTAAATGTGTTCGTTCCTAAATAATGGCTGAAATCTCCATTCCAGAAGAAAGACTGTGGCCATAGAGTCCCTTAAGTTAGCTGCAGCTCTATTAGGGTCCATACTGGTTGCATGCCAACAGGGAACGCGTGTCATTATACAAAAACGTGGGCAGAGAGAAGGAAAGTATAAGGCAACAGAAATATGTGAACGATTGGGAATTCTTTGCCTCATTTGCAGACACCAATGGTGTAAATTAGCACTGGACTTAGTCTTAAAGGTTCATGTGCGCCCTGAGTTTCATTCAAACTGAAACTTGCTGTATCAAATATGGGGAGCAGCTATATGCCTTGCAGCTCAGTCTGAGAAGAGAAATTCATCTGCACAGCTAGACCCTGAGACAAGTCAAAACTGGGAGCACTTTTTTAAAATTTATTTAAAAGATGATCCAGCAGTATGCTACCCTTTGCGGCTCATTAGCTATTTGCCAGAGGCAAATGAGCCACCAGCTTTTCTCCTTCACTTTTAACATGCCTCACTTTCAGTGCACATTTTAAATATGCATGGTATTTGCCAAGCATGGATAAAAACTAGCATTGAGCAGCCTTCACTGTGCAATTTAAATGACTGACAAAAAGTATGAAAATAGTCATGTTTATATAATTATTTGAAGGATTCATACACTTTTATGTTTAGGTGTGAAATTTGAAAACAGGGTAATGCATTTGGCATCAAAGAGTAGGAGGAATAAAATGTAGGGCAAGTTACTAAGTGTTACTAAGTTACTAAGTACACCTACAAGAGGACTCTTGTAATGGTGGACACCTCTTTGTATTTACTAAAATATATGCATTCAAATATAATTTTCTGGATACATTACACTGACAGGGAATTGTGATGGCTATGCGTCATGGACAGATCAAACAGCCAAACACTCAACGTCTCACAGACACGAAGAACCCCACACAGGTCAACAACACAAGTGGAGCAACTGACTGACCTACATTTTGGATGCATGAAATACTTAACAGTGAAGCCAAATTTTTAGATGGAGCTTTGGAGTTACATCAAAAAGACGACGGCTTCTCCTCTTCTCCTTTACTCAGTTTCACCCAAACAATGCCTCTTGGCTCATATCCATGTATTTTCTTGCTTCCCTCTATTAACCTTTTAGTTTTAAATTTTAAAAGACAACTGCCCACTTCTCTCCATTAAATTAAGCAAAATGTTCTCCTTCTTACCCACATGGGTATTACTAATCAGCATGCCCTTTATTAATCTAATGAGCTGCTCCATCCACAGTCAGAGTCATGATGGCCAAGGGTAGGTAGTGTATGCTGCTGTCCTTGATGTCCTCCTGGATTGCATCCCCTTTTATCTAAAGCAAACACAAAGCCAAAATGTAATCTTAATTTGATCAACGACACTATATCTATTGTCTCTCCTGCTGAACTCTGTGTGAGCCTGTAGCCAGTTTTGCTCAGGCTAGAAAAGCAAGGCCATTAAATCTGTATCACTTACAGTTAAAAATAGGATTCTTTTCCTTTGTCTACATCTCTGCTCAATGTGACTTAGCTGTCCTTTCTCTGTGTCATATGATCCTGGGTGGATTTGGCACTGGGTGCCTGTCCTCTGTCAAACCATGAAAGCGTGACAGACTTTCAGATTAAGAGACAGATTTAAGGTTAATCATCATCAGCTTTGAAGGAGCTGTAACTAAGTTTGCACCTGTGGATGGAGATGCACAAACACACAGGGCTGCAAAAGCATTGACACATGAATACAGCACATCTACTGTAGCATGTAGCCAGAGCAACTGAAATCAAAGTTTTCAAAAGGCATCTTTCCTCTACATTTTCATTCCCAGCATGCGGAGCCTTGGATCTTTGGAATCACCGATGTGATGAACCCGACAGGATGTGGCATGACTGATCACCCAACTGTCACACTGCTGAGCCCAATGCAGACTGACAAGCCATCTGACTGCTGCTGACTCACCCGTGCACACAAGAATGTAGACTCTCACACAGAAAGTGATAAAACGCTGAACCTACTGCAGTCCAAAAGACTTCAACAGGAAATGATTTAGGTCAGGGATTCTGAGGTTTATGTGGACTGAATACATAAAAACTTCAGGATTAAAGCTCTGTATATGACAAAGCAGAAACATGCATACACACTCTTTTTGTCGGATTTATAAAACTATAAATCTCATGAATGAGCTTTAGTTTTGTACTCCTATAACACTGTCAGACTCACGAGGGACAAAATCAAAAGTAATGATTTACAGTACAGCTACATCAGAAGCAAATAAATTAGCACTCAAATTTATAATGCTCAATTTTTCCATGTTCACTGTTGCCAAAAAAAACAAAACAAAAAAAAGTTTGTGAAATTAGAGAAAGAGCCTTAAAAGAATATGTTGCATATCAGATTTGGTTCTTCATCTTATCTTTTTTTTTTCAGCTTGATCTATGAAAATATGTGTGTGCATTGAGTGAAGCGTGCATGAGGTCGACATGTTCTCACCACATTCTTTTCTTTAAAAAAAAATAAAATAATAATAATAAATAGAAATGTATGTTTGCACACATCATTCACATATCTGGCACCTGGTGTCACCAAACATGATTTCCAGGAAACACTTACCGTTGCTATTCTGTAGTGTGAACCTGCACAGTGCAGCTGTAATGTTCTTACCTATACTCACATGGACATACTAACACAGACAGGCGCTCACATTCACGCAGCAAGTGCATACTAAGGATGCTGGGTCTCTGCTCATTTTGTTTTCAGAAACATCTCAGCGCTGAGTCACTGCTATACCAACAGACTGATTATAGAACAGGACACATTAATCCACACTTTTGGAAGTGAGTCATGGGGCTGGAGCTGCCTGCTCGAGTGGTTTCACTTACTTCCTGTTGACTCTCCATTTAGTGTATCCACATTTTGAATCAAGATGAGAGATAACGTGTACTTAAATATTTGATTACTGCCCACTATTTGAGCTATTTATGTTTTAAAAAGATATGCCAACGTGGTTCGGCTGATAAAGAGTGTGTCCTTTCACTGAAATTCAATACAGCTTCATTTTGCAGGAAGCTCTCGGTAGTAAAAGGACCTGACAGCGGTTGCACCACATAGTGTCGTGTGAATGTGGAGACACTTGTGACCTCATCTGACTCTTTACAAGCCCCCAAAAACTAAATGACAGTAAACTTTCGGGGTAAATAAGGCCAACCCACAATTCATTAGAATTTTTCTTTTTAAATGAGAAATTATGATAAAAGCAATATTTCACCATAAATGCTGTATAATGGTATTTTACCCTTATCAACCCAGTGTTACAACCGGAGGCGCATAGAAGGCTGTCACATGTATTAGGGGTGTTTATTAAATGTGGAGAGCAGGCAGAGGCAACAGAATAATGATTGCATTTGTAATTATCACTGTGCACAAACTGTAGGACTCTGCCTTTAGCTGATAAACCATTAAGCAGTTTCATCGTTGATGATGGGCAGTAGAGACCATGTACATAGATATAGATATACATGTAGATATAGATGTTAATCTTATCTAATTAACGTCTAATTTCAGTGCCATATTCACACTGGATTCCACCATTGGTCATTTTAAC
Source organism: Lates japonicus (assembly GCA_033238685.1). Classification (NCBI taxonomy): domain Eukaryota; kingdom Metazoa; phylum Chordata; class Actinopteri; family Centropomidae; genus Lates; species Lates japonicus. Next base: position 547,705 of record BRZM01000075.1, on the reverse strand, counting down.
ACCCACTCATCACCAATAAGTTTAGTGGCAATGTGGCAATCTAAAATGAACTTCCACCTAGTCAGTCACATTTGCTCAGCAATACAACCCACCACATTGCCAATCCTAAAAGGCAAAGCCTAGGGCTATTACACAAGTAAATATTATACAATGTCTTCTAAAGAATGTAAGCACCAACCACTAGATACTGCACACCACCTGGCAGGCAACAGGGCAACGCCTGCGCTATATTAACTGCCAGGGAGCAAAAAACAGGTTGTGGAGTGTGAGTAGAATTAAACTCAGTGTTTAAGGTAGAATGTTTCAGCTCACAATACTCATATATAATGATGTCAAAAAAGACCAAAATAAACAATGAAATAATCTCCATAACAAGTATTGCATGTGTATCCCATCCATATTTTCTGTATCATATAGCTCCAAAAACCATTAAAATCCATCAGTGATGATGAACATGGGCAGTGTGCATTTGTAATGAGTCAATCCCACATACATGCACCTCCTGTTGTAAATACTCACTAGAACACCAAATGTGTACTAATTACTAAAAAATGCACTTTTTACTCCTGTTTGTGTAACATTTGCTAAAGACCACAGTGTCCAGCTGTTTTATGAAAACATGTTTTTATGCTCTTGTTAAAATTTAACTATATATTTGTGACCTGTTTTTAAATATCTAAGGCTCCAGTAGGAGTGCCACAGACAGGGTAGGGAAGTCACACAGTTTTATGCATTGTTGGATTTGGTCTTTTGATTTGTTGACAATATGTAGCATATGAGGAAGTGTCTTTTATGGTTTCATTATATTACAATGTTCCCTTTGTGCATGCAACAAAACATCTCCTGGTCCTTCCTTCTCCATCCCTTCTTGAAAGGACAGATATAAGGAGAGGACATTCCAGTAGCATTGAAGGTTAATTCACATGTCAGGCAACATTTATATTTGGCATCTGTCAAATTTCAACACCATCATCTTGTGGCATCATCTTGACAGGATGACACGGACGATCAGGACAGTGGGGCCAAGATGCAGGCCACTTTCCATCTATACAGGCCACTTTCCTCCTTTATAATACGCAAGGGGTTCATAGCCACTATGAAATCTATTTCAAATAAAGACACACTGAAAACAAATAATAATCAACTTTCTCTGTTTGAGAGACAGACCCAGGACTAGCACATACAAAATTGGTTCCTTAGGTTTGTTTTTTTTTAAAGCTTTTTTAAATTTTATTTTAAGCAACAGCAAAATACCATGGTCACTGTGTGATTTTTGTCTATGAAGAAGAATTGAACACAGAGTAGCAGAGGAAGCAGTTGCAACCAAGGTGGAAGTAATAGGACTGAGGGAGATTACATGTGCATACAAAAAGACACACACACACATGCACACACACAGAAGGACAATGGCACACTCAGCACAATGGTGTCACAACACAGGTCACGTAAACAGAGCAACCTGTTGAATAGCCACCGAAAACTGAACAGGTGAACTAAACATAGCAGTGCAGATAAATGAAGGGAGGATAAAACACACACAGCCATGTCTGTATCAAACAACTGAAAGCTTTAACCAGAAATGAATACGGTAAATAAAGATATTTCTGTGTAGATGATATGCACTGAAATAAGTAGCCAGGAAATTCTTATATGTGCAGTGGTATACAACAGTGTTTCTTCTTCAAACACGTCAGAGCTGAACATTCATTTTTGTCCAACAGGCAATGCCATCTGGTCATTATCATCACCACAGGGCAGCATGACCGTAAATAGACGTACAAGAAAAAACCTGGGGATATGAGACATAATGGCACATGAGGCCCATTTAATGCAAGCACACAAGAAAACATCCAGTGGCAACAGATGGATGGTCCAATTTTCATTTAAGCTTTTGATTATGCTGATTTTTAGGATGTATCCTCCATTTCTAAGTTGGGTTTCAGTGAATGCAGCATGCCACAATATGCCTTTTTCAGAGCAGACATTTTGACGTGCCCTAGTGGGGAAAGCACAGGTGGAAATAATAACAGTGACATGTCACCATGTCACTTCCCACTGTGACATGTCAAATTGCCTGTGGCTCAGTGCTGCACTGTGATTATTACTAGTGTATTAACCTTAACTGCCTTATGTAAGGCTACATTCACTTGGTCATTTCCTACATTTCCCAGATTGCGAACACAACCAACACTCAACAATCTCCAGATGTGGGTAGGTTGAATGCCATAGAGGCATGTGTTTGCATTGGGATCATCATCATGTTTTTCCATCTGAAATAAAGTCAAAACAAATGGTGACAAGAAGATCTTTAAACTGAAAAGTAAATGTTGTAAAATGTACAATAGTCCTGTCTGAAATGTAGTGAAGAAGTAAAAAGTAGAATAAAACGGAAAGTAGAGCACAAGTAGTTCAGAACTGTCCTCAAAGCCAGCACTCTGGTGAATGTACTCTGCAACAGGCCCATAAAGGCATAAACTGTAACCACACTGAAATGCATTTTCAGTTACTCTGTCATTTTGGACCCCTGAGGCATGAAGATGTGTTTCTTCACCAGTGTCAGGTTTGACGGTCAGGACAACCTGACTACAAGTGTCAACCCTGATTTAAATTCCACAGCACTGACATTAATGTTCCGCACACTGTGTGTCAGGACAGAGAGGTCCACGGCTAATATTCCCACAGTGCTTTGCTCTGCTCCACTGCCCATCAGGTACAGCAGCACCCTAGGGAGACAGTGTATGCGTGAATAATGGGAGGGGTTACAGTGTTCCCTGGGGCCTACCGTAGTTCCACGCCGTTGCCAAACCTAACAAGGCAGGGAGAGTCACAGTATGCGAGACGACGCCAGTCTCAGGGGAAATTTATGAGGATCACGAGTCGGGCTCGCTCCTCTAGAACTAACTGGAGGCTGGTTCTCAGACAGTCACGTACAGCATATCATATCTAATTGGACACCAAGGACAGCTGAAGGTGATTCACGCAGAGTCATGCATTGCCATGTGTGACTGAACTGATCTATAAGCTGCTCTCCCCAGTATTTGTCATCAGCTTAAGGACAGAAAGTTTTTAATTTATTCAGAATTAACACCACAGGAAGCTAATCATACAGTTTAAGCTCAGGCTTTTGATCTTTTGTGACTTCCATTTTACTACTGGGGCACAGACACAACAAAACTGATAGTTGGGAGTCACTAGTGTAACTGCACCCGAGTCCTGCCCCAAGCTGACAAAGCTAGTTGCTAGTCCATACTAACAAATGACAGAGAGGAAAGAAAAACAGTTTTTTGCAGATTATCACAGGATTGATCTACTGAAGGTCTCTGGTCTCAAGAGGTTAACTCTGTAAATACAGTGATCAGCCACAACACTAAAACCACTGATCATCTCATCACAATGCAATGTTCTGCTGACAAACTTTGGGTCCTGGCATTCATCTGGATGTTACTCTGACATGTACTACCCATCTAAACATTGTTGCAGAGCTACCAAACCCCATTCATGACAGCAGCCTCTTCTGGCAGGACAATTCGCTCCGCTACACAGCAAAAACTGTTCAGAAATAGCTCAAAGAACATGATTTTTGAGACTTGTTTTAATGAAAAGTGCCTTTAGAAATAAAATGTATTATTATTATTATTAAAGAGCCTAAAGCGTTGACGTGGCCTGCAAACTCCCCAGATCCCAAACCAACCAAGCATCTGTTGGATGTGCCAGAACAAGCCAGATCCATGAAGGCCCCACCCGGCAACCATCAGTACCTATATGACCCATGCCAGACAGCACAGGACACCCCTGGTCTGCTGTCCATGCCCTGATGGGTCAGAGCTGTTTCAGCAGCATGAGGGGGATAATATTGGGTAGCAATATTAGGCACTTGTGTTCTTAGATCTGTGCACCTGGGTCATGTGTGTCAAAGAGCTAATGTTAAAATTCTACTATGGGCCAAAATACATTTCTGATGCTACTTTGTTATGAACCATCCAAACCTCTCAGATCATCTGTGACAGAACTCTGCTCAAACATCCAGTTCATTTAAATTTGAGGCTTAAAACTCTTTTATCATATTAAATATCAGACCACTTCTTTCATATCCTGGACTGTTACTTTTCCCCCTTCATCTTGTTTTGATATTCTTTTTTATTTTACCCCTTTTAAAAACCTGATTGTGTTCTCAGACTGCCTTGCCATGCCATCTTGCTGAAAAGTGCTATGCAAATAAACTTGCTTTTCCTTTCCTTACCAGAATAAATATGTGGATGCCATTATTATTATATCAGGATTTTCTTACATTGTGCACAATGAATATGGAAATGTAAACAGAGTTACATCTATAGTGTGTTTTTCAAAACACAGAAACTGACCTTCAGAATAATCTAAGCATGAGCCTGACAAACCAATAGCTACCCTGTACATTTCATTAAAGATCGTGTCTCAGCTCCCCACTAATATGACAATTATGTAAATTTTCATTATCCATACTGTGGAGGCCGTTGTACTCATTTGTGGAAAGTGGGAAAAAAATGTATCCAGGAAGTAAATAATTTATTACTCTCCTGATATGCTACTTTGCATTCCTGTCACCAACAGATTCTGGACTGCAATCTGATTACTGGTTGCAGAACACAGGAAATATTATATTCACACATAGGGTTGTCAGAGCTTGAATCATCAGAATTTATGACATATCCTGTGGTTTTACAAAGGGTTGTTTATCGGATGATGCTACATAATAAAGAGGAACTACGCCACAGATTATTAATTATCCACAACAGGCAGTAAAACACCACAACATCACTACAAGCACCCTGTAGGTACTGATTTCTTTGTGGCACTCAAAAAAATCCTGAGAAAGAAAAATGATTATTTAAGGCATAAGAATAATGGGTAGATGATACCTCTCCTCTGAGGTACTGCCTACAATCAGGACCCTGCTCAAACAGTATTTTCCACGCTCTGCTTGCTGTTCATTCGCTCTCAGATAACACCTCCTCTCTCCCCCTGAGCTGGCCCCCTGTACACTGATTTGCATGTTCTGCTATTATTGGTTGCCATATTACACTTCAACAGGCTGCCCTCTGCTGATTGGTTGCAACTGCAGGAGGGCATGGAAGCTCTCTCACCAAAACAGGCATAAAAGGCGGTGAGAGGGATCACAGACTCAGAGGAGCACCCAACAAGCAACTTTGAGGAGCTTTAACAGAGAACTGCTGCCAGCTTAGGAAAAAAAAAAAAAAAAAAAAACAGAAAAAAAACTGACAGGTGGAAAAAAGCGAAGTAAGAAGCTCAAGAAGGAGACTCACAAGAAGCTGCTGAAGGGGAGATTTTAAAGAAAAGCTACTTAGAAAGGTAGAAGTAGGTGAAAGATTTGGAGAGTTGAAATTTGTAGTGTCAGTTTTACAGCAGTTGTAACCACTGAGAATAAGTGAGTAAACGGAGACAGCTTTTGGGACATTTTCTTCATTAATTTTTGGCCAAAAAACAAAAGCCAACATGTCCCTGGAGGTGAAAGAGAAGACCCAGGTGCGTCTAGTGTTTCTGGGGGCAGCAGGAGTGGGCAAGACAGCCCTGATCCGACGCTTCCTCCAAGACACATTTGAGCCCAAACACCGGCGCACAGTGGAGGAGCTGCACAGTAAGGAGTATGACATCGGCGGGGTCAAGGTCACTGTGGAGATCTTGGACACCAGTGGCAGCTACTCCTTCCCCGCCATGCGCAAGCTCTCCATCCAAAACAGCGACGCCTTCGCGCTGGTGTACGCCGTGGACGACCCCGAGTCACTGGAGGCTGTCAAGAGCCTACGAGACGAGATCCTGGAGATCAAGGAAGACAAGTACACGCCCATCGTGGTGGTGGGGAACAAGGTGGATCGGGAGGAGGAGCGCCAGGTGTCCAGCGAGGACGTGCTGTCGACCGTAGAGCTGGACTGGAACAACAGTTACCTGGAGGCTTCAGCGAAAGAGAATGCCAACGTGGTTGAGGTGTTTAAGGAGCTCCTGCAGCAGGCAAACCTCCCCAGCCGTCTCAGCCCCGCGCTACGGAGACGCAGGGAGACCTTTCCCAAAGACACCGACTTCCGGCCGCCCATGAACAAGACCAACAGTTGTATTCTGTCATAGCAGGAGAGCAATAGGAGGAGAAATGTTCTGTTTTAAGTAAAGGGACAAGGCAAGAAGATGTAGGGTATGTTGTGAAACGCAGTGCTGCTGGACAGAGAAAAAGAGAGAGAAGTCTGAACTTCAGTCAGTGTTGGTGTAAAGTAAAGAGCTGCCTGATTTTGATAAGCAATCTGGACAAAGACACTTCTGGGCTCAAAACTGAGAGGAAAAAAGACTGAGGAGCAGAATGGTGTTAAGACTAAACTGAAACAGACTGCCACCTGAATAATTATGAACCCGAGTTAAATGGAGAGAAGGAAGATACATTAATTACTCAGTTGTTTACTTGATGTAATGTTGTTGCTGCTTATTTGGTGACATGCTGCTGGTGTGTAGATCAATGTATAGCTTTTGAGTTTTCAATTAAAATGTTCACTTACATCAGTGTATTTGGACTATTGCTAACAGACTGTTTACTGAGGGAAATTGTGTATATATGTTGTGGTTTGTGCAAAACTTGTATCTCTCATTTTTAATTTACTAATTCACCTGTAGCACATCATAATGTTTACAATTTTTTGTATTAAATTCCAATTTGCCATTAAGCATGACATAACTTTTATGTTTAGAAAATGGTGAAATGCAAATGTAAACTGTAAATGCACTTTTCATTTTGAAATGACCATTCAAAATGACGTTTTTAGGTTTTTTGTTGGATGTTTTTATATTATAAATTCATTTTTTTATCATTACATATTCACACAAATGTTATTATTTTGCTGTTTATTTAAAAAATGTGAGTGGAATGTGGATCTAAATGTGTAATAAAAGACAACAAGTGAAATTTCTTGTGCAATTGTTCATGTATAAATCACAGGTTCACTTTAAGGTAAATTAAGTAAAGGGGGTATGATATTAAAAGTAAATAATAAATTGATCATTAATTACATATAAATTTAAGTAACTCCTCAGGAAATCGCGTCAGGGCAGCAATTATTGGCAATATATAGAAATAAATAAACACAACATAGATTTGATACATCAAGGACATGGAGCACGTTGCAAAAGACAATTTTAAAGTTATATAGTGCTGTATTGTAGCATTGCTGAAATTTTTAGCATTATTTAACAAATTTAATTTATGTTTGAGGCTGCAATGGTTGTGATCCTTGTTGACCAAAAACAGAATTGTGAAGTTTCACAATACATTTGAGAGCTGCCCTCTGACAGACTTATGCGGAACGGAAACAATCCGATGTCCTTTAAGGTAGAAATAATGATCTAATCCAACAATATCAGTCAACAAGAAGCTAAAACTCTGATTGTGAAAAATGAAACAGTACCTGTAGTATGCACATATTACCAGAGCGTACTGATTTTTTTTTAGGCGGGGTCACACCAGCATGTTCACTGTCTGCTTCCACAAACCGCTCCATTCCATTAATGGAATCTGAAAATGTGCCATCAAAAAGTCTTCACTGTGTTGTTTCTGTTGGTCATTCAATTTACTGTAATAAGTGACTAAGACTAGTATAAATTGAAGTGAAACTGAAAAAGTGAGAATTAAATGCAAGAGGTTGAGCTCTAGATTTCTCAACTGTCTGCATCCAGTAGTATTTTAAGATCTCTGTCGCCATCTGTTGGTGCAAAGCACACAAGCCGTGCACCAAAACTAATGACCACTCAGTATGTAATCCTTATGTCTGTTGTGGTACCTCCAGTGAGGCTTCAACCTAAAAACTTTCTCAAAAAAGAGATCCAGTATGTATGACTCATGTTCATGTGGACATTTGAGGTTTTCAAGAAAACTTTCAAGAAAGTGCTTTTGAGCACATTTTATATTCCAGTGAGCCGACAGACTTCATTGCATTGGGTTCCTATTCATTTTCTTACGCGCTGAGGAAATGGGTGCCGATACTGCTCATCAGATCAGTCAGGACTGATTGGACTGACTGGCATTATGTATGCAAACTCTTCATGAGGTCTGTTATGTATTACAGATTTCTCTTCTGAACCATTACATATGCATGCATGCACTGCATGTCTCTGGATAACGATTCCAACTTAAGATGAAAGCAAGTGTGACATCCCAATTAAAGAGGCAGTGTAAACACTGCTGACTGACTGCACGCCTGAAGACACAGCTGTCAGAGTTAAGCAAACTGAACTTGCCCTTGAGCATCATCACAACATTTGACTACTTAGCAGTTCAGCAGTGCTTCTGTTTAACCGGCTGACAAAATTGATCATTGTGCAGTTCCTGAAACAGTTGTGCACGGTTCCCCTATATGTAACCTGCCAAGCGGAGACCGTTGTGGTGCACAGGTCCAACTGCACCCCGCACCCCACCCCCCACCCCCCCCCAACTCCACTCTATCAGATTAGACTGAACCAAGTTTCCTGTTTTAATTTGAGGAAGTGGCCGAGTAAACGTTTTTGCGGGCAGTTCCTCTTTCAGTCCACATTTAAACATTCTTCCGCACTCGGCTCTTGTTCATTTGCAAAGGGACGGAGGCCTCGCAGCTTCACTGTCACGCAGGTGTGTTGGAAAATATCATCTCGGAACACAGAGTTCTACTTTAAGTTAGGTATGAAATGGTATTTGAGGACTTTAGAACAGCTATTTTACAAATATTAGCTTCACTTTAGCATTGTATGTTTATCAGCATTCAATGGCCAGATTTTAGTTGCAGTGAGAGAAGATATTGATCTAATTTTTGACTCAGTTTCTCAGGCGTCTTCGCCCCTGGACTTGGTCAAAGCTCCTCAGCAGATTCAAGCAACTCTGAGGCGTTTAGAACAAGTTCAGGGTCCTGGACAGAACACTGCGTAAAGTTTAATGGAACGTGAGCAGTCTGATATAAATACTTAATAGTATTTAGGTCTGTTTGGATCAGTGCAATGCAGTTTTCACGGCTTTTTTCTACCTTAGTAGAGCAGCAAAAATAAGTGTATAATGTGTCACATGCCTGTATTTACTCTGACTGAGCCTTTATGGGTCATGTGTCAATGTGTGAGACACACTTGTAAATTAGTCACCTATTAAATTCATGAATGAAAAAAAAGGGAATAACTACTTTTACAAGTGAATTTACATTTTGGCGATGATCCAAATTTACAGGCTAATAAACAGAGATATATTTGTATTCACAGTGGTAGAAAGCCTCAGATCATCAGTACATCACTATTTGCCAGTTTTTGTGCATTAAACTTGAAATTGTATCTATCATATTGCTAGTTTAGGAGGCATATACAGATTTACCTTTTGTGTGAGATATGTCAGAAACACAGCACAATTTATTTAAAAAAAAAAAAAAAGAAGAAGAAGAAGAAAACCACACACAATCAAGGCTCATTGAAAATAAATCAAATCCCAGCACCCTGCCTGCATTACACCAAATCTTTTTCCTGCACTGTACTGTATTTCCTGTTTACTGTATAACATACTGCAGCGATAAAATGACAGAACACCTCGTGTATTCAAGAGTACTTTGGCACAAACTCTAACAGTTATACGATGAACATTTTCATCTACCGGCAGCTGAACACTGTGGTGTGACATTTCTTGCTTTTTCCATGCTTCATAAAGCAAGCGGCCTCAGCTGTGACTGAAACTGCTACTGAAAGTTTAGATTCAGGTGTGAAGCCGCTCTACTGTACATTTCTGATGGTTCCAGAAATTTCTTCACACTTCCACTGCAAAATGCAAACCATGCTGGCTCCAGCTCTTTGTAATGCCAGCTGTGGTACTATACAAAATTTCTCCAGTTACAGCTTTTACCATTTTGAATCTATGTGGTCCAAAAAAACAAAACAAAAAGAGAGAGAGAGAGAGAGAGAGGATTTCACTCACCCAAGAGGAATAGTTTTATTTGCTAAATTCTGCAGCATATGAAGAGGCTGCATGATACATTGTGTTGTGTTATTTGCGTCTCAAAATGGTAAGAACCATATATTAGTGAAGTGAAACAGTTTGTACTGTTTGTACAGTTCCACTATGCAACATATCACAGGAATAAAGCAGAGTCTGAGCTGCTTCATATGTAACATATAGTAAATAGGGACAATTTCTCTGAGTATATTTATCGGCAAAACAAGCAGGAACAACAGGTTAAAACAGAGACTAGAGTAAACTTGATTCTTGGTCCTCAGTGTGGTAATGTGTTTGCTTTGTGTGTGCAGGAATGTAAACGTATGTGTGTGTTGCCTCAGTCATCCACAGCGATGTTGCGGAACAGATAGGCCATGGACTCTCCGTTGTGGATGCGCCGGATGGCCTCAGCCAGGATCATACTGACATCCACGGTTTTGATTTTTGGACACTGCAGCTTCTGTACCTCATGAGGAACAGTGTTGGTCACCACAACCTGGAAGTGCAACACAACATTGTTAGCCTCAGTTTCAGGACTTTTCTTCCCTTTGTCTAGCCTCTCAGTCAGCCCTACAACTTCCTCTCAATGTAAAATGTAAAAAGTCTAATACCCAGCTATGGGGCTTCTTTTGAACTCCACTTTCCATAATTTTATAAATCTGTAACCGTCAACATTAGCATTTGATCGGTGGAGCTGAGTAAGGTGGAACATAACTGATGCAGGACAAATGCTGTATGGAAATAATGTTATCACATTATACCTCAAGTATGCTACCTTAAAGATTTAATATGTAAAAACCTTACTCTGACAAGGTTCATAATAAAAGAACAGACAAATGTTGATGCATATGCACACAGGATGTCACACTGTTTCAGTTTAAGTGTGTGCCTAATCAGAAAAAAACACTAATAAAACATGTTGTTTCTGGTGTGATGTTTTTTTTAAAGTCTTACATCCATGTTTTCTCTAGCTTCATACCTCCATGCATGTATAAAAAGTCTTATAAACTGAGCATAAATGAATATGGAAGGATAAATCTCAAAACTGACACCATTCAAATCAATATAAGCGCAGGTATTTGCCAAGATGTACGTTTTACAGCCACACATATAACATACATTTTTGTGTTATTGAATTAAGAAATAAATCTTCAGCGACAGAGGGAGGATAACACATTTTACCTCATCAATTGCAGACTCCTCTATTAGTCTTGGTGCCTCTGCAGACAGCAGGCCATGTGTAGCCATGATGTAGATCTTGTAGGCTCCCCTCTCCTTCAGGATGTCTGCTGCTGCAACAAAGTCCTCCACATCATCTATGATGTCATCCTGAGAAGGTGACCACAGGGTTAGGGATCACACAGGAATAAGGAAAAAGAAAGGAAAATGCATTTGTATTGCTGGAAAACTTAAACTCAACATTTAGGTTTCTGGTTTTTTTGCATCTTATGGTGTAAACAATGTTGAGCACTGAACTGTTCTGAGACATGTTTTTATAATATCTGTGACTTGGGAAGTGGCACGATAAGGCCTTGCTCTGATATCCTATGATAGCGTTCTTTATGAGAAACATCAGCAATGAACTCAATGAACCCCACAAATCCCGTAACATAACTAACAAAGACCACATGGAAAAGAATCTGACACAGTTAAAGGTGCCCTGTGGAGTTTTCTTGCAAACAAGCAAATGTATACACTCAGTGCTACTCACCAAAACATGTGAATCCTTGAGGTCTAATAAATATGATGAATGCATTTCCTAAAAGCTGTTTTCTCTTAAAAATTTGTATTTTTGGCCTTTGCCAATGCACTGCTACATATTTTGGTGTGTCAAATGCCACCTATAGATCAGTGCAATAGTATGACACTGTCAGCTGGAATGTGCACTCCGTGTGCACAAGACAAACAAAATGGGGACCTGCTCATAGAAAACATTTCACAGGTTAACTTTACTATGTGAAAATCTCATTCTTAGGACATAGATAACCCAATAATTAAAGCCATTCATCATACTGTAAACTTCCAATTCAACTGTTTTCTGAGATGGTATGTTTCAGTACAGGAAATGCATTTTTCAATTGTTTTTAGAAGATCAGAAAAAGCTTGAGATCTTACAACAATGATGGCGATTCTTCCTCCTACATCTCCGACAACAGTGATAGGCGGTTTCTCCTTCGCCATCATCACTGAAAGACACAGATGAAGGAACGATATTTTCAGGACAGGAAGTAAGATCTATCCTGCAACCCCCAATCAGGAGCGTATTCTTGTGGTGAGGAAAAGTTAAGGGAGATTTGGTGAGAAGGAATTCAGTTAAAACCTGCAAACATCATGCAAGACAGCTCTACCCCCAACAAGCTTCCAGCCACCACAGCACTAATCCAATGACTGAACGCCATTGAAGACTCTTGACAAATTATTTGCTGAACAAATTTGTGCTTCTGCTGAATTCAAACCAAGACTTGAGATGGATTTACATTGTACAGTTGAATGTAACTTGCTTTTGGTGTAGTGGTAGATGAACAAGTCGGTGTAGAGCTGAACCTCTTTTAAAACCACAGACCAGGATCGACCATTATTTGTAATCTAACAGTAGTTTTAAGAGATTGTTGTGAAAAGAACAACTTATAATGGAGCCTATTCATAGCTCCACAAATTGAAGTCTCTCAATCCCAACATTCATATTAAAATGTTAAAAGCACTTGAAGAGATTTCAAGTAATAATCGATCCATGTCTAGAACCCACCACATCGGACTTGTTGGGTCCCCCACATGGAAGCCTCGACCACGCCAAAAACCTTCTTCCAAACAACAGAAAGGCACATTCAGGTCGGTCAGCAAATTCATCACAATCTCATTCACAAGGCCTCTATGCAAAAATTAAAAACACATCTTTTTAAATCAATTTTTGAATGGTTACTGGTTTCTTGGTTGGAAAGAAAATAAGGATACCGAAATCAAAACAACAGAGGTTTTAAACATACAAATTTAGCAATTTCTGAGCCCACAACTCAAAGCAAAAATTTGTTCATATTGAGCAATTAGTGAACTACAATCTCTAGTTCATAATCAACACTGTGCTAAGTTATATGTAATTTCACAGCCTAAATCTCATAAGAAGATTAGTAGCATGAGTCATTACAAATAATGCTGTTCAATCATGTATCATTTATCATGTATCTACTGGGTATCCAACACAGGTCATATTGTTCATATCGCAGTTTCTCATTCCAGTAATAATTCTTCATTTCACAAGAACCAAAATCATTTCAACTGAGAGGATGATGAGACTGAGGGCTTCCAACAATTACCAGGGACACTTTATACCAGGGGCATAAAGAGACAGACACTGTGGGTCATCAAAACAGAAACTGATTAGCTTTAATAGCAAAGTCTGCTGTGCCCACATCCTTGTATGCAGGGGGGGGGGGGGTTTCATTTCCTTATTCATTTGAGTTTTCTTTTCAAAATAAGTTCCCTGTTCGATCTGTGTTGCTTGAATTTTTGCTGTTGAAAAGATGAAGTGCTAGCTAAGAGAACACACCTGGAAAAAGTAATATATGTCCTGTTGGTGTGTGAAATAGCTTAGATAAATAAGGATGGCATCAATATTCAAAGCAGCTTTTGTTTAGTTCCTGGAGGAGGCCAAAAATAACATGGGCTAACAGTTTTGCTGCATTGGGGTGAGACATGCACATGCAGAGCAGCGAAATACTGCCACTGCCACCCTTGAATATAGTGTTTAGATTCTCTGTGGTGGGGGCCAATAACTGTCGTTTTCCTGCAGTACATTGTTCATATACTGCAATTTAAAATGTAATGCTGAGGCTGGTATGTTGTGCTGTAGCCATGGTAAAATAAGAGGGCTAATTAACACATCATTATGGCAGATAGGAATTGTTAGGAATGCCTCGACTGGTGGTTCTTCAAGTCACCAAAAAAGAAAAAAAGAAAAAAAAGACCATGAAATCATTCCATTCATTCATTGTCTATTACTGCTTATCCTTTGGGTTGTGGGGGCTGCAGCCTATCCTTGCTAACACTGGGTAAGAAGCAAGATACATTCTATAAAGGTCACCTGTCTATTGGTGTGTGCTGCTACTCAAACTTTCCCAGTGTCTATGTTTCTTTTAAAGATATGATAGGACTATGAGCTTAATTCTTGTATGTCCAGATGTAAAACGAAGTGGAAGCCCTCAGTAACTCATCCTGTCATTCCATGCAAGGAGGAATAAACAATGGACAGGAAGCAGGAATGGATTCAAGCATTATGATCATACTTGGGAGCTCTATCCCAGGGAATGGGACATGATGTCTGCTGCTTGCTGTGGCAAAAGATAGGATGGCACAAAACATATTAAAGTACAATTAGACATACAACAAACACAGACTAAACAAAGACAAAGACACCAAATGTTGTCCAAGGCAAACTCTTCATTGTTTCTCTGGAGAGGGGGTTCTAAATCCCAGTACAGCTGTACTCAAAGGTATGAAGCCTTCCTTTAACATTTAAAGTGGAGGGGGGAAGGAAGTGGATGGTAAATACAGCTGAAGAGAGAACAGATGAGACAAGGAAGAAAAATGTGGGCAATGTCAGTCACCGCCTGCAGTATTTCACAGCAGGCTACAACAATGCCTGAAGCAGGGCTGACCTGAAACATGCTTTTGTGTGTGTGTGTGTGTGTGTGTGTGTGTGTGTGTGTGTTACCACAGGGTCATAGTCATTACTCTTGTCTTAAGATGGCCATTTTAGGCAGCTGAAAGAGAAGACTGTGAAACTGTGAGGTCAGCCCTGCTACAGATCTTGACTAAGAGGTAAAAGGATCTTAGAAAGACTAAGATAAATAAGAAATAAATATAACAAATACACCAAAAAGCTTGTGAGTAGTTATGTTTTACTTGTTTAGGCTTCTAAAGTTTTGATTTCAGATTTTTATGAGGCATTCATTTTCCTCGCAGTTTGAAGAACTTACAGCTCGAAGCTCAAGCTCTCTCTCTCTCGCCCTTTCGGAAAATTTAGCCCTCCACATCACCCAAAAAAGAACTGGTCAGCAGCTACAAAATATCAGCCCATCATAGACAGGTTTATGTGTGAGGAGAAACCTTAACATTTCAGGTAGATTTCCTGTCTGTAATGAAAACTCTCCACCATTTTAAATCCACTGAAACAACTTCAGCAGAGAATACAGCAGCATTCCAATCTGTGGCTATTGATATGACCCTCCTTTGACTCATTTTATAGTGAATCATTCCTTCCATAACATGTACATTAATTACAAATATTTGAGGAATTCAAACATCCAAGACACAACCCTGGTGTCTTACGGACACACCGGACTGCTCTGTAATATCATGACAAAAATCTAGAAATGAATGTCAAAGGTCACAGAAAAAGAAGTAAAGACAAAACAAGAATTAGAGACAGAGAAACTTTTGAGCAGTAATGTTATGTTGTTTGTCTTACATGGCAGCTCAAGGCCGGTGTGTCCTGTGGTTGTGCGGGACAAGGGGGGAGAGTGTCGGCCATCAGCCATGTCTGACTCTGACTGATGGGCCTCCCCATGCATCACTGCCAGCCCAAGCCGCAGTCTCTCAGCGTAGGACTGAGCTCTGAGAGAGATGGACACGCAGACACACAAGAGTCAAAGAAACTGACAAACACAACAAATAAGAACCAATACATATGCAAAAGAGAGCAGACAGAAGTTTGCACAGACGCTAAAATATACTTACTGAAACATAAAGTTGTTGTTATGGTAGGAGAAATTATCTTATCTGCTTACCTCTTGGCAGCTGAAGGAGACTTTGCAACAATTATGGCATTCCTGTAGTCTGGGATCTAAGGAAAGTGAAACATTCTTTTCATTGATTCAATATTAGACTAAGCTTTGATTATAAAATAAATAAAAACAGTTCCAAAGCTCATTTTGATGAAAAACTATTGCTTTTGTGAGACTGTGCCTGTTTAAGAAAGAGGGACAACATTACTGAGTGTACATTGTAATGAAGCCTCACCTCCTCCTGGATGTACTGAATAAGGAAGGGGGAAGCTCTTAGATTGTCAACAGGGAAACTGAAGAAGCCCTGGATTTCTTTCTGGTGGAGGTCCATGGTGATAATGTGAGTTAGCCCTGCAACACCACATGAGTTGACATGGCTTCAGAACAAATTTCTGCCGTGTGTGACATTTTAAGACTTTTTGGGGAAATTCAGAGGTAAGACATTTCAAATATGCATTATCATTCAGACTAAAAGCATGGAATTACAAGTACGTAAAAATACTTTTAAGTAATGCAGTGCATAGTTTCATTAATGTACCAGTTAAGCACAGGCTAATAAGCAATGACACAAAAATATCAAAAACAATATATCCAACCAAAATATCCCATATGCTATTCTCAACAGACTCAAAAGATATGAACTAGCTATTGTACAATTGCTCTTTGACTGTTAGGTACATCTCAAAATCCCCCCCCTGGCCTGTAGCTATAACACACAGATGATGCATTAACAAACAAGACTTACAGTATCTTACTTATACACAGCTCAAAGTGGCAGATTGTCACTCTGTTATGTGTGCCAAACAGGGCAGGATGCTTGTAACATTGGTTTATTTCTCCAGCTTTAATCTGCAATTTAATTCTATGGACATAAATTACAACTTAATGTTGACAGAGCAGAGGAAATTACAAAATGTGGTCCTTACCAGCTTTAGCTAGCATGGATGTGAGCAGCTTGCAGACAATGGACCCTCTCTTCCTCATCTTGCACTGCTTGCTGTAAGGAAAGTAGGGAATGACCCCAATGATGTTCTTGGCACAGGAAGTCTTCAGGGCATAAGCCATAACCAGCAGCTCCATGATGGCTGTATTGACATCTCTGGGGGAAAAAAAACAACAACAAAACATTTAATTCAAGAGACTGTATTCAAAATCATAACCTGCAAAAACACTGTACTGGTATGCAAACAGTTTGAGCCTACTGTCGTCCACACAGAAGACCAAATCAGTTACAGCCAGACAGTTTATGTTCCTGAGCTGAAGCAGAATGATGAGTCACCAGTTTAATGTTATAAGCCACTGTAAATAAAGCAAACAGCATGTGGATAACCTGGTTTTTTGATCTCCATTGTTTTCACATGGCCTGGTTTTCTGCTAGCAGGCTTTTCCTCTGAGTACCAAGCCAAAAATAACCTTAAGATCTACTGGCTGTTGATGTAACTGATCAAGTTACAGCAAAAGAAACAAATAGCTAACTGCATTATTAACTGCAAAACTTTACAGTAAACCTAAATGAGTTCTGTTCAGGAAAGCACTTCCAATTAAGTAAATGTTTACTCACAGAACATTTTTAAATCAACATCCTCACAGGCTAGAAATCAAAACTGTGTACTGCAAGATTTTTATCAGCCACCATGACAGTTGTCATTTTGATGGCTTGGACAGTTTCACTCCTTGAGAGAGGTGCAGGGCCGTTCGTGTAACAGGATACTGAATGCAGCCGTTTTGGCCTTGACAGCTTGTTGAAACCAGAGATCCCACAGAGGCAGGTCAGTGGCCTGGTGGAACAGCACACACTCAGCATAGGAAAATCAAAAATGTGAAGTCCCCCCCGTGATCTCTGGTTATCTTTCAGAGCATGCCTCTTCGTCGCAACAAATAACTGATTAACAAGGTCAACCACCATGAATGCTAAAGAATTTTAGAATGTGAAAAAAAACAAAAAACTTACCAGTGTCACAACACACAGAGTAGAGATGTTTTGACTTGTTTCAGTTAACAGCACAGTAATGACAAATGCAGTCTACTGGCATAGCTATGGAGAATGTAATGGCAGGGATAAACTATGCTAGCTCTCTTAGTCATGTGACCGCAATCATAAGAACATATTTATAAGCTGGTCAAAAATACATGACATTCTCATACAGTCGTGTCACATAAGGGACACTTTTACTGTATAAAACTATGTGAAAAATACAGATTTTGGTAATGAAATAATTCATGTTTGTGACAGTCATTATGGAATGGTATTTTCATATATAACACAAAGTCTAATATGCACTCTTCACCCAATTCCTGGCAAAAATATCTCTCTCTTTGCTTTCCTAGATTTTTGACTTTCCTCGGCATCAATTTTGTCAGTCTGCCATTTCGTGCCTGGCAGGTATACGATGGGTTTATCTGAGTTTTTTTGCTGAAAGCAGCTGCCTGGTGCTGCTGGAAACAAGGCTGATGAGAGTGAACCAAACATCACATTTATGTGCTGTAACGTGATATGTTTTTTTATCATATGAAACATGAAGGCATCAAGAGCATCTCTCTGTCTCACCTGGGAATGGTTTGAATGATGAAGATGTCTTGTCCGCGGACAGACTCTTTCACATCCACTCTAGTCTCTGGGGGAAAAAAACACAATCATTGCAGAGTAAAGTGCAAAGTCAAGTGAGATGACATTTAACTAAACCTAATCTGAGACATTCAATGTAGAAATGAGGGACCTGAGAATATTTGGCATTCTTACCTGTATTTGACTCTTGATAAACCACAGACTTGCCCAATTCCACACCCAGGCGTCTGGGAACAAACAAACAGGTTAGTGTTAAAAACGCAAACACACACCCTTGTGTATTTTTTATTAACTGAAGTGTGTGAATGTTCTAGACTGCTTTTTTTTCTCCAAAGTCATTTATAGAGGTGAAATAATCAATTGATTAGTTGATCAACTGAAAGATAATCTGCAAATATTCATATATTGATTTACTGATATTTGATTCATTGTTTCTCTTTGGGTTTTACATTGTTAGACAAAACAGGACATTTGAGGACATCACCTTGGGTCCTGGGAAACTGCTATGAGCATTTTTTCAGTGTCTATGAATATTATGAAAATAATCATTATATAACTTCTCAAACTGTGACATGCAAACTTAACAAGTTTTGTAAGTATTAGGTGAAGTGGGTAAGACATTTTTTCAGACCTCACTTTGGGCTCCGATAACTTCAGGGTGCTGACAGCAGGAGACATTCCCACTGACTATAAAAAGCAGTGAACTCAAGAGTGACTGGGAAGGTATAATTTTTAAGGAAAAAAAATGTCAGTCATAAAAGAAGCCTACAATTTGAATGTTCTGTTAAGTTTAGTAGTGTAATTGTGATACGATTATAAGTCTGTTACCGGCTTCAATGAGGGAAAAAAGTCACAAAATCAAATCAAAAAAGCACTTGGCACAGACATACACTACGCTGATATTAGTGCAAATTTACCCCGTGGGATTAATTAAGTTCATCTTATCTTAATTTAGTGCATTGCATATGTGAAACTGTGAACAAGCCCAGGCATCATGGAGATGAGCTTTGGGCAGAAGATTATGCTCTTAATTTTGAATCCAAACGGTACCATAACAGTGCCAATTGTAAAGAGTGAACTTGATGAACCACACCACAGATGAATGAGGACTTGGCATGGTGACAGTGAGACACTCTGCCAGAAGAGTCAGAAGGGATCCCACTAAGTGAAACAGGCCTCTCTGCTGCTATAGTCTCACCCTGTTTACATCACACAACTTGAATCTTGTTCCAATATTTGACATAAAGCCATCATCTAATAGGACTACAACAAATATGGGACTTGTACTTTAAGTATTTTATCTCGTCATAGTTATATTTGCCTAGCTCTACGAATGTTGCAAATACGACTCAGTTTGAAACCTTATAAACTGCTTTATATTAGTCACATTCAGTGAAGAATTACATAGTTATAAAAATAAGGATGACTTCAGTTCCAGGGGCATTTACACACAGCTTAGTTACCACATGTGCACCTCAGAGTAAATATTCAGTTCATTATTCATCAGCATTTTCTGTGTGCTCATCTTAACCTTTGCTCCACAAGAAAACACTACACGGCTCCAGAATAGCAACATAATCTCCCTAATAATGTTCTGCTGTGTTGCCAAACAATGAAAACTGAGAAAGCTAAGCTCTTTTTCACTGTGTGGGCAATGCCAGCAGAGCTTGGCTTTCTGACAAGTCTGCAGGGCCGGGAAAAACATGGCAGCTACCTGATACCAGAAGGCCAACAACAAGAAGAGATAGTAGCGTTTGCAGAGATCTGGGTCAGTCAGTCTGTGTTTTCATAATGGACTTAATAACAGATACTTCCTATTCAGTATGTTTACATGCACACCAATTATTTCAAATATGACAATATTTGGAATTTGATACAGGTCATGTAAAAAGTATAGCCTAAATCTGACCTTATTCCAAATTCAGTATTTTCTGTTTAACACATGTATATGCTGATATTATTTTGGTTTTAGGAGCATTCTTTGTACATGTATATAGCACACTGAATATCTGCGTCTCTGTTTGGGTTTTTACAAAAGTGTGTCAGCCACGGCCTCTTGCCTGTTTACAGTCAGCTCTGTACATGGTACACAAACCAACTAGACAACAGTTTGTGAGGACCAGGGTAGGGATGCAGAACAAAAAGAAAAGCCCATATTACAGGACCAGTGACTTCTGGATGAAAGGAAAACACACCTATTTTTAGCCTATGTAGGGCAATAAAGTGAGAAAGGGCGCAGCCGTAGGACATACATCATGGGGGTGTTTTACTGCATTCTTGTCAGAGAATGCACGGCTGCATGTAAATGAAAGAAATACAGTGGTGGAATATTCATTTTAATTAGCCATGTAAACTGCTTAGTAGGACTACTATCTTTTTCAAAATATGGGTAAAAACTAGAATGTGTTTTCATGTCATGAAGATAAATCTTACCAGGTCTCACTTGTTTTTCTACTAAGCTAACACCCATTTATATTACATGCCACATAGGTCGCTGCCTATCAAAAATGTCTGACAATCAAAGTAACACCCAGTGTATATTATCTGCTTATATCCTAGACAGAGGAGTATCTGTGCAGTATGCTGCTTTCATCATAATGATTCTCACTGACAGGTCCTTTGAATCTCCCCTGCATGCACCCAGAGGATAAGAATCCACATTTGTCATTTAAAACATATCTTTCATCTTCACTGTACAATGCTGTCCATAGTCCAATTGAATGACACTGACACTTTTAAGGGCAATGACGATTAACGGAAATAAAACCTTTACAGACTAAATCAAAAAGAACCTTACAATGCTAGATGAGAGGGGTTCAATCAACCGATTCTCTGTCTTGACTCAAGTTTGTAACAGCCAGTGCTTTGTGCCAACAGTCAACATGTTCAGCTGGATCATATTTAATAGCAGTTACGAACCCGGCTGTTTGACAATAGGATATACTCAGGGTTACTTTAAACTTTCAAGAGTTAATATTCAAACAGTAAATAAACATCACTGTTTCAATTTAGAATTTAAGTGTGCAACTAGTTATACATTTCATGGCAGGTCTTGACAAGGAACGCTCATCCAAGAACAATGTACAAGACAATATGGGCGACACTGAGCATTTAGGTCAATGTAGTTAACGCCACCTATTTAAAGCTGATGTTAGGCCTTTTTGTAAGGTAAGTTTTGTTTTTAAGATGTAGTTGCAGGTGTCAGGCCAAAACTGGAGTGCATGTAAGAAATTGGACTGGGCTTGGTGACAGTATAGCCAAACTGTTTTGCAGTGTGATTACATACTGGAAAGAGTTTTCTTGCAGTGCTGAAGCATACTACTCCCTTTGTAGCCTCCAGACACTCACTCCGTAACCATTTTTAGTTTGGTGTTTATCATTAAACTTGTTGAGGTGTGTGTTAAGCAGCTGCACTTTGCAGACAATGTGTCATCTCAGCTGTCTGCAATGTTCTGAATATGTATTTACAATACATGTACACCCATGCCATCTAATTTAGAGTTTGTGTTCTTTCTTCTACACTGTTGTTGTAGACTATGCAATGTATGATAATGTTTTGTGCCATCACCCCATCACCTTGTTGACTATGATATCTACACTGTGTACAGTGCGCGTGCGTGTGTTTGTATGGCCTAACTGAACTGCATTAAACTCAAAACAATACACACCCACTCGCCTCAGGTCACCTGCAACTATTACTCTCAGGTTTACTCTCAGGGACATGTCAGGAAACACAGACAGATATTTCTAAAAATCACAAGCATGAAATGATCACAGGGTATCTTACAGTTAAACCGCACTTACTCTGTTATCTTCTTGGCCAACTCGGTGCAGGCGGTGGTGGAGTTGGCAGAAAAAACTCGGTAGCCACTTCTTGAAACATTCATTTTCGTGTAACCATACGACAGCTTTGGGGGTTGAGAGTGAGAGACCAGAGACCTGTGACCCCCAAAACGCCTAATGGGCATGTTGCTTTGGGATCACTGTGGTATCTGTTTACGCTTCCACTAATTCCTCAAAAAAAATTGCCCGTTATTGCCTGAAAAAGAGTTTCCACACTAAAATTTAAACACTTGGTTGTTTCGATGTCCACCACGCACACGCATCTCTAAGTAAGAAAAATACAAATGACACTGAGGCTGTGTGACGCACTGTGTACAAGCTAAAATGATAAAGAACACACGCGCTGCGTGTAACGTTGAAGCAACTCTCGTGCTACTATGAGTCAACAACCACATTCACATCGACCAGCCTCACAAAAAAACTCGTCTAACACAAAACCGACAGCAGATGGAAAGCTGAGCTCTATGTTTCCATGCGGGTCACTGAGTTTTCATCGTCTCCAGAGCACACACGCGTTTTTTGTTAGCAGGTGGACGAGCTGAAAGGTACCAAAAACTGTCTTGGGCGCTGCTACACAGTCATTAAATCAAAACTCCGCTGGTAACATTCAAATGTGGCTACTTAAACTTTGTAGCAATGCGGTCGCAGCCAAGGGAAAAAACGATACAGGCAAACGTTCATTGGATGGATGAAAAGAGAGAGTGGCGTTTGAGAGAACCAATCAGAGACTATATCGAACAACAGAGGACATGTAAGATCTAATTTTGACCAATCATTGCGAGGGATTCCTATGACCTAAATTTAAAGCGCAACGACCTAAAGAAAAAAAACGTGGTGAGCCATAGGTTTTTTGCCCCAAATTTATCCTATCAGGCAGTACTGTCGCAAATAACAGAGGGCAGCCATAAGGTTTAGAAAGTGATTAGACGTTAAGAGCGTTATACATAATAATATCCTGTACCTACAGTATTAATGAATATATTGAGATGGAAATCCTTTTAGCTACATTGTATGTGCTTTTAGGCAGTTTAAACAAGTGTCCCACTTTTAAAACCTGATGTGATTTGTATGTTGCCTACTGTAAAATCAGAAAAGTGAAGTAGTATGAAATTGAAATACTTTAGCAAAGTATGGTTACAGGTATCTTGGCAAAGAGGAACTTTTAGAGAGTTTCATAACACTGCCTTCTCAAGTCTCATCATCATCATAAAACCTGAGTTTACACTTTAAGGGATTAACCAGGACTTTTTGTTGCGCTACACTGAGGATAAAAAAAACCAAACAATCAGATTTTTTTTTATTTTTATGTTCCTAAATCAGTGACACTTTGTAAAGTAAAATTCAGCTGGTGATGGTCATGATGAACCCAGACAAACTTGATGTACATTTTTTTATTTGCAGGATAGAAATTATCAGCTTTTTAGATTAACAAATTTTCTTTACATGCTTTCATTTTTTACAACGTAGACTATGTTCTGGGGACTTAAGGGAAAATAGCATTTTAATTAAAAGCATTTCTATGAACAATATACAGAATGTAATAAAAGCCTGTTTATTTAATAACTCATACACAGGAAAAAAAAACTACCTGTAGATCAGTGTTAACATAATAATGCAAATTGAATCAATGACAGTTAATTGTACCGAGATATATCAACTTAAACTCAGGACGCTCACATACATTTGACCAAATAATAGCAAGAATTGTACACACCTAAGATGTGATATTATTACTTAATCTAATTTCAGTTTAGAAATTATCAGCAATTTCTGTACAATTTGATAATATGGGCTCACACTCCATGGCTTGTTTTAGTGTGGATTTTTACAGTACAAAACTGCTTACCAGTCATTGAATTCACAGTCAGTAAAATATAGTTTTATTTCTACTTTAATCAAAAAGTCTTTAGATTAAAAAAGTAGTGGTTTAGCAAAGCATGTGTAAAGTCATTAATATGGTGAATGCTACAGGCTTTGCAGAAGCTTGAGCTGCATCATAACTTTAATATTACTTGCTTAAATGTACAGCTTTTCTTTGTTTTTGTTTTTGTTTTGTTTTTTCCATCATGGAACCAAAAATGGTGTCCCGTACTATGTCATTGGGACTCTACAAACATAACTGCTGTTAGTCACACAAGAGAAGGCAATCATCCTCGATTGGGCTATCAGCCATCTTGACATGGTGATCCTGTCTTCCAGTCTTGGCACAGTGGATCACCACACCTAGGTAACCACACCCTTTTCAGCATTCCATTTCACAGGTGACAGTCCAATAATTTCAGCACTTTTAAGTCCTCATGCAGGCGCAAAGCACAGGGACTTTCTATCTGGATCCATACAGTTCAGCTCATGTGCAGCTGGTTTTGGCAAATATTAATGCTTTTAAACACTGTCAGCAACTCTCTTTCCTACTTTGTAAACCACACACACATACTGAATGTGCCTGCATAACAGGCACACACAAGGTAAGGTAACTGCACATCCTGCATTACTGTCCTACATTTTAAATCTCATTGCACTGTTCATCTCTTTGATCACATTTTTCACTTTCTCCATCCTTGTTTTCCTTCCTTTTTTGCAGTCAGCCATGGGTTTTTTCCCCCCATATGTCCTTCTTTGACTTTTTTGAAGATGCCACTAAAAATGCAGGTGATACAGGTTTTCTCTTTCAGCCTTTCAACACCTTCTCTTTTAGCAGGTCCAAGATGACCTGCCTCTCTTGGCTCTCCAGCTCAAATCTCCGTTCCCTCTCTTTTCTCTCAGCTCCCAGACGTTCCCTCTCCAGAGCGATCTTACCTGAGAATAAAGAAGGGGAAACTACATTTGTAATATCCTTTGAGGATGTTGGCAGTGTCAGCATATAATTATTCATGCCTCTTGCATTTTTATTAATGACTTGACGTGTTCAGTCTTGTAGTGTAATGGTTCCCACCTCCTCCTCTTACTTTAATTCAGCCTGGTTCTAAATCACTGCTCTCATCTCAGATTTTTAAAATTAAACAGAAATTCAAAGTGATTATCCGGCTAAATTTAAATTATTCCAACTTTATTAAAATTTTTGTCTATGATTGAAAATAAATGAGGTTTTAGAGCCTGTTTACTAATGGTTCCTCCCTTAAAATGAATAGCGTTGCATCAGTAGATAGGTATTTATTGCCCAATTTACTTATAATTAATATTGTAATAAACTTAATCTGAAACAACCAACATCAGTAACAAATGCAAGATTACAAGCATCGTTCCAGTCAAGTAATTCTTGTATTTTTTTTAAACTGTTTAACTAAAATGAACCAAGACAGAAATTAAGGAATACCTATAACATAGCTGGGACAAAGATTTTTTCTCTGCTTTTTTTTTTTTTACACAGGGTTGGATTCAAAACCACACTACACAGCTTAATGAAAAACATACTCCTCTGAATCTCTAGTTCCTCCCGGCGAAGGGCAAGCTCCTCCTCTCGCAGCCGTTGCTCTGCCTCCGAGCGTTTCTCCAGGAAGCTGAGAATCTCAGAGTAGGTCTGGCAGCAGCACTGGCAGGGCCGCTTGGCTGTGGGTGCCGCTGACAGCTCAGTTATTTCCTCGCGATCTTCCTCTGGTTCTGCTATGACAGTACTTACTTATTTAAATTTGTTCATTAGCTGAGTGACTCGCTGATTTCTTCTTCAGGATGTGAATTTCTATTTAAAGTACAGGAAATAAAGGTCCCACCTTTCCATGTCTAACCAATGAAGTTGTCATCAATTTAATGTTAACAGGCTGCTGCCACTGCAACCCAATGCCAGTGACAGAAAGTGTCTTCTACTACTTTTACAGTATTTACTGAGTTAATTTCATTGATTAAACAGACCTCATTGTGATTTGCCTCTCAGAGGCTGTACTGATTTAGAAGGAATGACACTGGAGAAAATAATGATTACATTTTAAGTAAGTGCTGTTGATATCAAGAGACAGAGTCTTGTCCTGTCTAGCCTCTTGAATCTGTTTTTACCTGCAGTGGGTGTTTGTGTGATAGTGATGTTGGGTTTGTCCTGTTCTGGCAGAGTCAATTCCTCTATGGCTCGTTTTCTCAGCTCATCATCCTGGAAAATACAAGGACAAGATCACTTTTATAACAGGGAAGACGTCATTGTGGTAATAGTAATATTACTCGTAAGAGTAGTGACAGCAGGAGTAGTAGCAGCAGTAATAGCAGTACTGCACTGTACTGCTGTATAAGCAGTTGGAATCTAAGTTTACTTGTGACTGAATGCCACCAAGAGGAAGAAAAGAGAAGTGGCTACATTGTTTCACAGAATAGAAAAATATGTACTTTCCAATTTCTCTGGAAATTGAGAGCAGTTCCAGTAAATTAGAACAGATACACTATCTACAACAGTGAGAGAGAAAACAGTGGTGCATCAACTCTAGGTTTAATGAGATAACATCTGATCTGATGATAGAGTGTATTTTGAGTTTAAAATTTCTAGCTCAGTAACAGAATGTTCAAAGCAAGCTGAAAACATACGGTACAACATATCTAATCTGAGCCTAAACAGATTAAACCACTGGTGCTCATCTGGGGGTTGGATCCTATCAAGGGTCACAAAATAAACATGATGGGTCCAGTAATGATTGATAGGAGAGAGGATAAATAATGTGCTGTACGTTTGTGTTATCTTTAAGGCCTTTTCTCTAAAAAGATTTTCTCTTGTGAAAATATTGATAATTTTGTATCTTCTGGCCTCCAAATATCAGTGAGATGAAGTTTTGAAAGAGGGATCAGTCTAGAACTGCTCACAACTCCTAGACATGCAACCTGTGACAAGGGACTGAAAACGGACACTTCTTCACTTTAAGGGGTAACAAGCTTAAAAGTTTGGGAACATCTGGACAATACAACAGTCTGTGGTTGTAATATTCTTGTCAGTCTCTGCCTTTAATTCTGAAGTGCCACAAAATAAAGAAACTGCAGCATGAAGCTTTGTGGTGAAAGCTGTTTACACAGTCAGTCTGCACCTCTACAACAGCTCAAGAGCACTAAAACAACTCTGTAAAAAAACTTTTTTTTTTGTGCTGATGTTGTCACAAAAGTTTACCTTATCTTCTGTACTGACACCCACCTGGTACTTTGTGCCATCGCCACCGGCCAGGAGCCCTTTCTCAGCCTCCAACTCTAAAACCTCATGGAGCAGATCCTCCTTTTGGGCGTACAACCTCTCTGTTCCAAACCTGAGTACACCAAACGCACACACACATATACACACATGTTAAACTTGGTTTTCTTTTTGGTAAGGACCTGCACATCTCTACCACACCACGCATCCAGTTCAGGGCCATTATTTCCTCAGGAAGAGGTACAGCTTACTTTTAAATTAATTTCTCCTTAAATATGGGTCCTGCTGCTTGAACCAACCTGCGCAGGCTGGGGAAGTCTTGTTTCTTGTAGTAGTCTAGCAGCAGCATGGTTCTCTCCCTACACCTCCTGGCATCCACCTCAAAGTTTTCATCTTGGAGGGCTGCTGTGATAATTTCCCCCACACGGGCCCAGATCCGTCCTGGTAAAGATGAATGAGTTCACACACATCTGAACATACAGAATATGGGCCATCAACTTTGTGTCTAATTAGCACATGAACAGGCATGTCCACGTTTTATAAAGAATCCTCCTCCTCTTACTGCTTGATTTATAGTTGTAGTATTTTAGTACAGTAGCAGGGTAACTATCAATGTTTTTTTTTTTAAATCCTCTATTAAATACCACTGTAGCTCCACTAGAAATATTTTAATGTGACCACACATCGGTCACACATGAATTGCAGCTCTCTGCAACTGACCAAGTCTTTTCAGGAGGATTAGTCCTTTAAAAAAAAAGGACTAACCTGGCTCTTTTGAGGCAAAGGGGTTCTGGGCGATGACCTCTCGAAGAAGGATGATGTCGTGCCGTGCTGAAAACCGCACCTGACGCTTTCGGGGGGTCGTGGAAGGGCCGGCAAGGGAAAAACCTGAAGTTGGTAATAGAATATAAAAGATTAGGATGCACACTATTTACAGACAAGTAATATTTTGAAACACAGCTAGGTGCCATAATGAACTGGAGAGCCATCCTTCACACAGACAGCCTAGTTCAGATTTCCCCTGACCTCTGACCTTCTTGAAAATGAAGAAGTAGGAAACCCACTGGTTTCAATGCACCAAGACCGTTACACTTCCTAACAGAAGATTACAAGTATAAACTGATCCATGTTCGATAAGTGCATAGACTTTAAAGAAAAGAAAAACGTAATTTAGTACTTAAAATATATTTTATTGTGGGGGATTATTTTGCTGTCACTGTCACGTGTAATTACATGTTATCTCTGTGTCTAGAAGTAACATAGGGAACACATTTGGTCTGTGTTTTGGTGCAGAGAGGTAAGTGACAGCAGTCTGTCAGCTGCAGAACTGATGTTTGACAGATGACAGCAGCTCTGCAACTGCTGCCTTCCACTGTGCGCAAGTGCAAGCAGCCGGTAGCCTGCAGCTACGAGAATTAATGCAGAGAAACGAGACAAATATCCCCCCTGCAACCCTTATAGCCCAACAGAGGCTACAGCACGTTCACTGCCGGACCATATGCGTCAGAGGAGGAGGAGCATTTGCGTACGAATCGAGAGAAGCTCCAAATGCCTCTTAGGAGATGTTAACGTAAGTGGTTGAACGGCGCGTTAGGCGTGGAGGTGGTAATGTATCTCACCGTTGTTGATCGGCACTTCCACCACTACCCGTTCCATGTTTCTGTTTGGTGCATCCGGGAACCGCCTGACGTGCACTGTACACGTCCACTCACCAGTACAGGTTCACTACTGACGTGTAACTCAACTTGGCGGAGAATCGCAATCTGGCAAAAAAAAAAAAGAAAAAAAAAAAAAGGTACCGCTCTTCTCTCTAATTTGCACTTACTCTATGTGCCCGCAAGATGGAGCCAGAGGTCCGCATCAATGATGCTGAGGGGAACGAGGTATCAGGATGTGAAGATGACTCTTGGTACATTTACAACTACACACATATTTCGACAGCATATGGACACTGAAAATATTTCTCCCACAGCCAGCATGATACAGGCAAATGGCCATTAGTAATACAGCTTTTTTTCTCATTACTGTGGAGTAAATAGATACCAAAAACAGCCAGCTCAGTGATTTTCAATATTTAGCAAAGGGCAAATGTAACAATACTCAAAATAAGATGAACATAGAAGAAAAAAAGAATGCTGTTACAAGTCCTTTGTTGTATTTCACTATTCTATCCCTGTGCCTTTTTTCGGTTTCTACAGTGACAAAAAAAATAAGGTCTGACTGCCGGCTCCATTGTCCCAGCAGTCAGTACGAAGTTGGGAATTTATTCCAAGTGCTTTTTGATGTCTCATACGGCACACATATAAAAATCATCGCTCCAAAGTAACAACAAGGATGCTTTTGTCTTGTTCTGTGTTATGACTGCAAATTGCATTAGCTTTAATGCTGTGGAAAGTGTTCTGGCGGCGGAGACAACTAAAAGACAGCAAATCCAAATAGTGAGTGAGCATTGGAGCCAATGTATTAAAAAATGATCAACATAAATGTAAAGTTTACACTTTTTATAGTTAATTCACAAAACATGCTCAAAATTGCCAATATGTTCTTTATATTTCTCACCCTGAAGTTAAAATAGTCTTAAAATCTTTTGGCATAGATTCTGTGTGTGTGTGTTTGAAAGACAGAGTAAAAGAGCAGGAAAGAAGATCCCATGGGCAAGTCCTTGGACTTTGTTGCCAGGTGTTAAAGAGAGGAGCTAGTACTGCCCACGCTCTCATTACCGGTGACTGTGATGTAAAGCGTTGCTGTCATTTAGAAACCCCAGGACTGAGGCAGTTTGCCAGTCTGAAATAGAACAATGTGATAGAGACTGACAGAGGGTGGTAATAGAAAAATAATTGATGTTATCATACTCATCATCAACTGTATAAAACCAGTGATTATACGGTGCAAATCATCTGTACGGTCCCTCACATGAAAGAATAGAAAGCGGGCAGGCTCCAGCTGCCTGCACACCAGCAGCTGGCATCCTCAGTGCAGAGATGTCAGTGGATTGTTAATTAGCTAAGACACACAGTCCTGGTCATGTTACGATCGAAGAAGTTTTCCAGTGAGTACGTCAGAGCAGATCGCCCTACACAAGAACAACATGAAGAGTTTTTACTCTTAATGTTTCTGCCTCTGAAGACATTTCTGTAGATCTGTTTGCCCATTTTGGAGCATCATCAATTTGCTCATTATATTCACTGTGATAAGTTAAAATGATTTGAGCGCTTATATTCAGAGTATAAACTCTGCTGTAGCAAACCAGTGGCTATTGCAGAATAAAATGTGTTAAAAATCAAATTTGAGTCGTAGAAGAACTGTAGCAGAATGATCATAATCAGGACTGAGGACCACTACCACATGGTAATACACTGTAAAACTGTGAACATTAGAAATACTGTGTTTATTTTTGTTATGATGCAGCATCCCTCCATCCATGCCTTCATCACTTTCTCTGACATTCTGGCAAAAGTTTGGTTTTTAACAGGTCCACCTCCACATTTAAAGGGAAACAGGGAGCAAAAACTCCCAGACAGTAGCACAAAACAACAAGAGAAAGAGAGACACTGAACAAACAAAAGTCAGAAACTGTTACCTGGGTGGAGATATACAATATTTTTAAAATGATAAACTTGGCAGTATATTTTCATGAAGTTTCACAGCCTTCAAGTTTATTTCGTCTTTTCATTTTTGCACTTTCAATATTCATCAGACTGGAAGAAATCTGCACTTGTGCAGCTGAATATTTTCTGAATATGAATGTGCTAAATGTCAACAGACAGTGGATCAAAGAGGATATGATGCAAAAGTATAACAAGAAGAAAAAATATTCCTAGCTCTACTACGGGGAATAAGTTAGAATTACTTGTCAGACAATAGCCTGTGGTTATTATGATCATGTGTTTCTGTTCCTGTATATTTTTTGCTTGTGGTATCCATGGCAACGAGTGGAGCAAGAAGGAAGTTCCCATTTGCCCTTTTTATTCAGTCTCACTCTTCTGCGTCCTTGCAAAGTCACGCAAACACACTGAGCGCGTCAGTCAATGTCAGGTTACATAAAACTACAGTCTGTGACGGCCGACTTTTCAAATTTGGATTCAGCAAGCGTCTTCTTGAAGGACAATTGTGGCTCAGACTAGTGCTCTGAAGACAGAGCTGATGTTTTCCGACATGCAGCTTCCACCCATTACATCCAGTTAGAAATCTAACCAGCAGAATGCTCTGCTGCCCCACGGTGACAGAGCCAAATTTAACATCACAGATAAAAAGTCATTTAGAGATACCACACTCATAAATGTGCTGTCCCATTTACTTTCATTATTAAAATGAAAGAAAATAAGTGTGTTTTCATGTTTTTCACTTTAAAAACTTAAAACATTTACTTATCATTTTTGTCAGTTTCAGTGGATTTGTCCCACTGCCTGTCATTTTTTGCAGCAATTCCAATTCCCTAGAAACAAACACATGTAGGTGACATGTTGTTGCACATAAAAAACTAGGAGTGCTGATTTTAACATATTTGACTGGTCAGTCCTCATGTGAAAGGAGTACGCTTAATTGTAATAATGAGGCAGAATCATGAGGTAAGATTTAATTTATTTCATTTGCAGCCTTAGTGGAGAACATTTAAGAACCCTGATCATTATAAAAACAGGTCCCTCTAGTCTCTCCCCTGTCAACTCTACAACACATGCAGCCTTGCATTAGATTTGAGCAGAGTTTATTACATGGCATAACCAAATGAAACAAGAAGTGAGAGTATACTATCAAGTCATAGTAACCATAGTAACAAAGCAGTGACAGCTACTGTACCTACTCGTTATCACCCTCGTGTTCCTCAGCACGCAAACAAGCACAGGTACACATACTACACACAAACGTTCACACATAATCTTTCTCTCACACACATTTGTACCTTTTCCCCTCACACACACACACACACAGAGCTGTGCTGAGGGTGTTCAGGATTATGGCGTTTGAATGACAGTCCTGCCCTTTTCACGTGGTGTTCACTGAGAGCTGTCCTTGTGGAGACTCACAGTGTTTCCACTAAGGATGACTCATAATTGAAGATTAGACCCCCCCAACACACACACACACACACACACACACAGACACACACACACACACACACACCAAAACTCCTGTGCCCTCCTCCCACCCGCTTTCTCTCTTTCTCTTCATCTCCCCTGCTTTCGGCTACTTCAACCTCTCCTCTTCCATCATTTTTCTCTCCCTGACTTCCTCTCCTAAGAGGCTATGTGGCTTCTTCCACGTCTCTAAGCATTTTCCACAGAAAATTCTTGAATCCTTGCTTGACTCGCACAGAGCATAGGCAGGGGGTGTTAACACACACCCTCCAGCTGGTGTGAACAGCTGGTTTTTATGTCTAAATATGAAAACTGAGGAACAGAAGTATGTCACACAACGTCTCCAGACAAAAAATAATCACCAATTAGATGAGCATTACTGCCCTTTTCAAAACTTAGGTTATAAATACAGTACTGTAGGTGTGTTTTGGCAAAATGGTTCCCACTGTCATGATCCTTAACATTTTGAAACAAGACAGGAAACAGTCTTCTCCTGCTACACAATCTTTTAGTTTTTCTACCATGACTGTTGCATTTCAACGTTACTGGCACACATCTAATTCCCCTGTGAAACTCCATGGCAGCACCAGACATGGTTGCATATCAAAAGTGATTGAACAAAAGAGACAGCTGTATCCATGTATCCAAGGACAAGTTGGGACTAACCCATAAAAAAGAACGATGTGTCAAACAGGCATGGGAAACACACTGAAAAATTTACAGAGAAATGCCTCATCTAGCATCTATGATGATAAAAAAGAGAAAAAAGACAGTAGAGACCGACAAAAGAGACATGTATCTCCACTTTTCAGTCAAGAAGCAAAGCAGCCTTGTGTTTACTTAATCTCCAAGCTGTCTTTAGTTAACCTAAAAGGGCGTGAAAGGGTTTCAGAGGCTCAATTATAGTTGAATTTTTGCAATCCTAGCAGGCTTCATTATCCCTCTAGTGAATCCAAAATATGAAAGTCACCAGCATGACAGCAGCAATATTATTCTGCTTCCTGTTTGCCTTTCATTAGATAACCATGATAGCGCCCGAGTATTTGTTTTTCTCACACCTATGAAGTCTCATCTCTTTCCGATCCTTCCAGCCTTGCTCATTGTTTCATTGTAAAGATATGGGGTATACATGGTTGCTATGGTGACTATTCTTCTTGGCAACACAGAGATCTGCTCCCTAGTTTGATTGGCCACTATATCCCTGTGCCCCATGCCTTGGATGTATGAGCCACTGGCTTATCGACACCCTCTAAAGGTACATATACAGGCCATGAAGAAAATAAAAGATTTAATTTGGGGTAGTGACAAATATATAATGTAGTGGAAGTGGGCACTAGAGCTCTGCCCCTGGCCAGTGGATTTATATGAAACACAAAGTACCCACTCAAAATGCCGTCAAGTGAGCATATGATGCCTGTCTTCTTCACTGGAACGGTATATATTTTAGGTCAGTTGAGTGCCGATCCATATCATTTGTGGAAACATGCATATGGAGTGTAACGCACTAAGAATAAAAGAGAGGCCCAGAACGCACCGAGAATGACTAATTCATGTGTAGTTTATATCTGCAGGTGCCTTGGTTTGCTCATGCGCATTTAGCACCATATGAATACCTATGTATGTTTTAATACTGTGCGTGTCCTAACATAACACCGTGATCACTGTTTTTCCCTCCTGCTGTCAATTTGTTATCCCCCTCAGTGTGTTGAATACTCATCAGAAATATCTAATAAGGTACTGAAACAGGAAGGAAGGAGCCAAAATGAGCAAACAAAGAAACCCTTTCAAAAACTGTATTGAGTGATTATCCTCAAGCTTCCCCAAGCACAACATGGAAGGTTTCCATCATCATTGATGGGAAAATAGCAGAGCATGTAAAAATGGCAGACATTGGAAATATTAGTAAACTATTCTTAGAGGAAGTTGCAGTGTGATAAGACATCCGTTATTTCTTCACCAACCACCACTTTTCAAAAGGTCATACCCATTTGGATGGAGTCACGTCACAGGCAACTTCATCCTAACAGAGCTCCCGATTAATGTCAGTTTCATTAGTGTTATCTCCATAGTGCTAATTATAAAGTTCCGGCAGTGTGTCTAGACTGGCCTGCTGACTCCTGCAAAACAGCTACTTTTTTTAATGAGGGGATGACAGTTATCATAGCCCAGTTAAGCATTTAAATATAAAACTTGTAGGTGTGTCGTGGTAGCTGAATCCAATTAGTATATACATTATGCATGCCTGACTTGTGCTTCTTTCAAACCCTGTCCTGTCTGTGTGGAAATGGAGAAATAAAAATCTAAAATATCAATAACAGCCAAAATGAAACAGAAATGGAAAGAGAGGTATGGTGAGCAGAGAGAGAGAGAGAGTGAAAATAAAACAGATCCAACACAAGACAAACTCTAGTCTTGGGATTAAAAACACACCACATCAACTATCCAACATCCTATACTCTCCCTCTGAGAAATTCTCATCTGCGTTGCTCCATCCATGTTTCAAAGACTTTCTCAGACTGAAAAGCTGAAACTGGAAATATTGACTCTTGTGGGACGGCCATTTTGGTTTGTGGCCCCTGTATCAGCCCAACAGCAGGGCTCTTCATTTTGGCCCCAGTCTACATGATGGAGCATGTGAAGCCACAGCACTCCTTCAGCAGGGTGAGGCCTGTCTTGGTGAAGGGAGAGGAGGTCTGTTGAGCCCTGGATGGCACCTGTCTGGTTGGTACACCTGGAACAGAGAGAGATTACACTGAGGAAAAAATTAAATAAAAATGGTGTGGTGTACTGTATTAAGTGTGTGGCAGGAGACAACTTAATTTGTCTTTGAGGCTGTCTCTCTCTCACACACACATACACTCAGGTTTTATCTGTCAATGTATAAAACAGCTCAGATGATAAATGACTTCACTTAGAAGGGCACAAACATCTTTTTTCAGATGTGTTTTTCCTGAATCACAGCCTCTTTACTCCTATTTCTGTTTCATGGTGAATCAGTCAGTGGATGTGTAAGCTTCATCTTTCAAAACCCTTGGGAGGAAAACACCTTGAACAAGAAAAACATTTGGAACACGGAAAATATTTGCCACCGCATACTTCCTCCTCAGTTTCTAAGACTTGCAATTACTTGTCAGTGCTTTGATGGAGCACAAAGTTTCAACTCTTTATGTTTAAATACCTGTCTTCTTCATATTTCTTGGGAATTTGGACTTCAGAAAATCTGCCATTTCTTTATCTTCTTCTTTCTCCCTGTAGAAATAAAATATGAAATACAATACACGAATGCATAAGTGCTTGGACTACAGTTCAAAGTCTTCTGTTGCTTTCACAAAAGAGAAGCTGGAAAAAATATGATGGGAGTCAGCCATTACGATACGAATGTAAAAGTCAAAAATTATCTCTAGTTCACACTCTCTTGGCTTGCCCTCTGTTCCACAAGCACTGGCTGAACATTTCAAAAACATTTCCAAAGGTGGGAAGGTACTTTTGATTCCCGCTGCCTTTCTGATTGCAAGGGGTTTGATTTTTTGAGACCTAATGTAGCTCTGGCAGTTAGAAAAGATTAGATTTACTCTATTGATAAATTCAGTAAATTTGTCAGACAATTTTGTCTATGCAGAGAACCATAGACGCATATTTATGTACAGTATTACTGCATTTTTCTTAGTGCAGGGCTGTACTTTTGAACACGAGGATATATGTCACAGATATACTGTATATTGATATCTAATATCCAGTGATCTGTTACAGAAAAAGCATGCTCATTGTAACATAGAGTCTGCTGTGTTTTGAAAATAAAACTTATGGCATGAAAACTGCAGAAAGAAGTATGTTGTGAAGGACAGTCGGGGTAAAAAAAAAAGAGAGAGAAACAGCAGAAGACAGATCACTGTATTCATCAACATGAATAACATGGCCTTGAGCTGCCGTCACATCCTCTTGTCCCACCGATCCATTACCGCACTGTTAGTCTCCTGCTTCCTGCCTCTCACCTTCCCAGCAGCCCTTCAGCGCTTTCACAGCATGCTGTCAGCTTCCAACACAAAGTGTTGTTCGCACAAACTAACAGTGTTTGAGACTGTCTGGGAATTGAAGTGGAGTGAAGATTAAACCTAAAGACACGCCTCAGAAAACCACATCTGGTTGTCCACTGTCAGGTCATATTAGATTTACAAGTGAGCAACAAGAGTGTTAAGTTAAGGAACCTGTAAGGATGTATAGGCAGCATCAGGTTAAACAAGTGGGCAAATGTCCATTCAGTTACTGTAGAGAGTAGTATAACAGAGTAACTGCCATAATACAGTGCTGCCGTCATACAGGTTCCACCTATAGTAAGCCTACATTAAACTGAGCATTTTACATATGTTTTGCAGCTCTACATTAAGAAAATATAATGTGCAAGACAATCTGCTTTCCTGTGTTTTACTGTGGTGGTGGTGGTGATGTGTCAGAGAATTAAACAGGACAGGTTGGACAGGTAACTTCTCTTCATCTCCATCATGACAAAACATCCCCAGCACAACAGCAACACTTTAGAGGCCTGATGCATGTGAAAAATGCCAAAACAGATGCAAGCAGTCTTTTTTAACCAATGGCAGCTACTCTTGCAGCCCTCAGTGATGCACGCTGACATATCTTTAATTGAAATGACTCTCCGCTGTGCGCTCTGCGTTTCACTTTCTCTCAGTGCTGTGCCTTAGGAAACGTTCCAGTGTTTTAATGGAGTGCAGTCGGGCGGCTTTGTGGAGATATGCATATGGATGATACTGACCTAAGATACAACTTCACCAGCATTAGTGGCTACATGTGATGTCCCATGCTGATCCTGATCAGTCATTATAAGCATGTTAATGAAGGGTGATTTGATTTGATGTTTCTGGAAAAAAAAGATCAGTGCTCCTGTGCATGAAAAATAGATGTCGAACTTCAGTTTATACTCTTGGGCAAAGAATTCTCTGAGACTGCATGGGTATTCTATGCACACTGTATCTCTGCATCTGGTGGCTTTGTATGAGCAGTAGAATAAAAAAAAATTTCCCCCCCATTTTTGATCATTCATTCACAACCTATAGTGACAGGTGACCTAAGGATTCCTACCAAGCTCTAATAAAACCACAGAAGCAGAGGCACACCTGAGTCGTTCAAACTCCACGTCGTCTACCAGGAAATTTCTTTGTCTCAACCAGCTTGTGGATTGCTGCAGCAGTTCTTTCTCTCTGCTGTCCTCGCGGACTTGTCACATTCGCAGCAAAAACGAAGTTATGTGGATATTTTTTCTCTAAGTGCTAAAAGGCAGAATATCTAGTGTCTGTTGTTGGTTGGTGGTTATGTGCTTTACTACACATATATAATGTACTTGCCAGAAAATACAGATATAAACAAATGCAATTATATATGGAATCTATCCATCACGTATTGATGAGAAGATCAATACCACTCTCATGTTTGTGGGTTAATTATGGACTAGAGCCAGGACATGAATAGTTTAGCTTAGCAAGGAG
The DNA here is from genome assembly GCA_033238685.1 of Lates japonicus. NCBI lineage: Eukaryota > Metazoa > Chordata > Actinopteri > Centropomidae > Lates > Lates japonicus. The sequence continues at coordinate 509,881 of BRZM01000075.1, read as the reverse complement.
AAGTTCTTTTCATTGAATTCTTGACAAGAAAGAACACTATTTCCCAAAATCCTTTGGTTTACCATCAATAACCATCAATATCCAGAGAGAAACAAGCACTCCTACCTGAATGGACACTAATTTGTGCAGCTCCTTCAGACTTAGTGGGATCTCCTTGCACAGTTGATCGTCATCCATCCTGTACAGGCATGATGGTACAAAACAAAACACACACAACACCTCTGTAAATAGTGCACACATGCTACTTATTATTTGCTTTTTATTTCTTAAAGGGCAATGAGGAGTGAAACTTGGCTCTACTGAATAAAAGAAACCAAACAGAGTGTTTTGCACATCTTGTATTTCACACAGGAGATGACAAAACTTTTCTGAGCAGAAATCCCTGTGGTGCACTTCCAGAACCAGATAGCTTTTTGACTTGTGTGCATCACGCGTCTTCGCCAGTGTCTCCCTCGCCTAAAGGAGTGAGGAGGCCTTCGCGACCCAGCTCACAGTAACTGAATCTTTTTTTGAGGACAGACTCAGACCCGCTGACGCATTATTCATCAACGCCAGCAGCGAGAGCTTCCTACCGCTCACCTGTCATGTAAGATGCCTCCACAGGACGTATAGATGAGAAAAAGGCCATGAGGTCTAGAAATGAAACACTTTACTTACCAGAAAAAAAACACCTTTGGGATTTGCTTGTTAGGACTGCAGAGAAAAAAGGCATCAAACGGATTTCCATCTCTGTCGCTCTCCCTTCTCCACCTCCTCCTCCAGTCTCTCATTCTCCCACTTTATCTGCTTGACTCTTGCTTACCCACACACGCCACTCCTCACATTCCCCCACTGTCTGAGCAGTGTTACGCTTATCTTTCCGAGGAGATGAATAAATATCCATGCATTAGCCCACTACAGAAGCAGTGTAAAGTCATTGAAATTTTAATGGGGTCAGCTTGGGGTGTGATGAAAAGAAATGAGAGGAGATTAGAGGGCAGCGCTAGAGATGTGTTTCAGATACTTGGAGGTGCACTCTGGTATGAAAAATGGCTTAAAATGATTTGAACTGTTCTTCGTAAAGAATGCCTGGAGGATGTGCCCTCCCAGAGGTGTTAGCTTCTTTTCTATGTGGGGTTGTCTTGGCTTGACAAGGTATCAGTGCACCTTTTGACGATTAATTAACTGAATCATTCACATATTCAGGTTTTCACAGTAGGCCTATTAACATGCCCCCATATGCCTAAGTACAGACATACCAGACCA
>BRZM01000075.1:442803-508608 GCA_033238685.1 Lates japonicus | reverse complement strand
ACAACAACAACAACGTGGAAACGCACCCAACAACGCAACGCAAAGCAACGCAAACGTACCAACAGTGTTTGAGACTGTCTGGGAATTGAAGTGAGTGAAGATTAAACTAAAGACACGCTTTTGTAAAAACCACATCTGGTTGTCTACACTGTCAGGTCATATTAGATTTACAAGTGAGCAACAAGAGTGCGTTAAGGAACCGTAAGGATGTATAGGCAGCATCAGGCTGTGCCGCGGGCAAATGTCCATCTAGCTACTAGAAAGAGAGTAGTAGTATAACAGAGCAACTGCCATAATACAGTGTTGCCGTAATACAGGTTCCACCTATAGTAAGCCTACATTAAACTGAGCATTTTATATGTTTTGGTAGCCTACATTAAGAAAATATAATGTAAGACACCTGCTTTCCTGTGTTTTACTGTGGTGGTGGTGGGCATGTGTGTCAGGAGAATTCAACAGTACAGGTTGGACAGGTAACTTCTCTTCATCTCCATCATGACAAAACATCCCAGCCAACAGCAACACTTTTAGAGGCCTGATGTATGAAAATGCCAAAACAGATGCAAGCAGTCTTTTAACCACTTATAGCTACTCTTGCAGCCCCTAGTGATGCACGCTGACATATCTTAATTGAAATGATTCTGCCAGTGCCTGTGTTTTCACTTTCTCAATTTTTGTGCCTTGGAAGCGTTCCAGTGTTTTAATGGAGTGCATTAAAGGCTTTGTGGAGATATGCATATGGATGATACTGACCTAAGTACAACCACCAGCATTAGTAGCTGTGTGATGTCCATGCTGATCCTGATCAGTCATTATAAACATGTTAATGAAGGGTAGTTGATTTGATGTTTCCTGGAAAAAAAAGATCAGTGCTCCTGTGTAAGAAAATAGATGTGAACTTGGTTTATACTCTTGGGCAAAAAGAATTCTCTGAGACTGCATGGGTATTCTATGCACTGTATCTCTCTGCATCAAGGTGACTTTGTATGGCAGTAGAATAAAAAAAATTTCCCCCCATTTTGATCATTCATTCCCCAGCCTATAGTGACAGGTGACCCTGAGTTCTACCAGCTCTAATAAAACCACAGAGCAGAGGCACACTAGGTCGTTCAAACTCCACGTCGTCTACCAATCTCTTGGCATCTCAGCAAGCTTGTGGGATCTACTTACAGCAGACTTCTTCCTTCTGCAGGTCCTCGTTGGACTTGTGGTTGTCTGCAGCAAAAAAAGCAGAAAGTTATGTGGATATCTTTTTTTCTCTAAGTGCTATAAAGGTGAATGTCTGAGTGCTCTATTTGATGAGATTGTGTGGTTGTGGCACACTACACATATAGCCGGGCGGCTTCTACAGAAAATACAGATATAAACAAATGCAGTATATGGAAATCTATCCATACTGTATTGATGAGAAGATCAATACCACTCTCGTATTTTATGTATTAATTATGGGACTAGAGCCCAGGACATGAATAGCTTAGCTTGAGAAGTTCTTTTCAATTCTTGACAAAAGAAAATACCTTATTTCCCAAAATCCTTTGGTTTATCATCAATATCATCAATATCCAGAGAGGAAATGTGTTAACTCCTACCTGGAATGGACACTATTTGTAGCTCTTCTTCAGACAGTGTCTCCATGCACAGCTGAATGTCATCATCCTGCAGGCATGATGGTACCAAAAAACAAAACACACACAAACACCTCTGTAAATAGTGCACACATACTGTATTATTTACTTTTTATTTTAAAGAGACGTGAGGAGTAGCTTTTGGCTCTACTGAATGGAGAGGAAACTCAAACAGAGTAAGCAGTGACAATCTTGCCTTTCACACAGGAGATAGCAAAATGCTACAAACGAAATCCCGTGGTGCACTCAGAACAGATGACTTTGACTCTATGTGCATCACGCAGCGTCTTGCATCCTCAGTGTCTCCCTCGCTAAAGGGTGAGGTGAGAGCCTTCCGGGTGATAGCTTCTGATAACTGAATCTTTTTGAGACAGACTCGAACCCGGCAGCACATTCATCAGCGTCAGCTGAGTGAGCCTTGCCTCGTCTCACCCCTGTCAATATAGATGCTCTCCACAGGCGTATAAGATGGAGAAAAGCCATGAGGTCTAGAATACCAAATGAAACACTTTGCCTGAAAAAAAACACCTTGGGTTGCCTTGTTGTGGACTGCAGAAAAAAAAGGCACTAGTCGTGACTCTCCATCTCTGTCGTCTTCCTTTATCACCTCCTCCTCCAGTCTCATTTCTCACTTTATCTGCTTGACTCTTACTTGCTACTCCACTGCGCCACTCCTCACATTCCCCACTGTCACAGGCAGTGGTGCCTATCTTTTCGATGGAATAATATCCATGCATTAGCCCACTAAGCAAACAGGTAAAATCATTGAAATACAATAGGGCCAGCTTGGGGTGTAGTGAAAAGAAATGAGAGAATAGAGACTTAGCACTGCTGGGAGAGTTCAGATACTAAGGTGCACTCTGGTATGAAAAATAAACCGTAGTTGAACTGTTCTTCCGTAAAGAATGCCTGGAGAATCTGATTCTCCTGTGAGGTGTGCTTCTTTTTCTATGGGTTGTTCTGGCTTGACAAGGTATCAGTGCACCTTTTGACTGATTAATTAACTGAATCATTCACATATTCAGGTTTTCACAGTAGAAATATTAACATACCCCATATGCCTGGTGCAGACAGGCCTTGGACAATCTAAACAAGATGCAGTTGCATTTATGGCATCACCAATGACACCAAGTCAAATCAGCATTGGTGCTGTTAGGTCACTCACATGTATCTGAGCTCTGACTCCCTCCTGACAGGACATCTCTGATCCTCTCAATCTTAAAGGCTCCCCCTCAATGTCATCCACAGTGATGGTGGAGTCTGCCATGGAACCCACGTCGTCCTCTGAGAGACAGAGAAAGGCCTTACTGGTCCTGCTGGAGATGTTATAAAAGAAAAAGGTGTTGAACAAATATACATGTCTGGCTAGAAACATCTTGAGTGTATTTAGACTCATTTCTTTATAAGGAGTTCTTCAAATACCATACAAGACAGGCGGAACACATACACACTCAGGGGCTTTTAAGAAATGATCTGCTCTGTACATGAGAACAATAACTGCATATGAATCAGCATTTAAACTGTATAAACAACTGCAGTGTAGTTTGAAATTGCTGCTTGATGAGGAGCAGGCAGGCGTCACAGCAAATTACCATGTGGGCTTTGGCAGCTCACACTGGCTGCTTTCTCTCTAGCTCTCTCTCACACACACACATGCACACAATTTTACACTCAAACAGATTAATTGCAGAAAAACCCAGTTTGGTGATCAGCTCTGGAAATTAGCCTCCCCCAATGTAGTATCAGACTCACACTGCAATTTCTGTTGAGAGATAGTTCACTATTCAGTCCATTCCAGTGGTAATCTTTCTTAAAATCGCTTAAAATCCTAGGTATAATACCACAAGAACGCACAGAATTGGAGGCTAAAAAACTCTCCTACTAAACCTAAATGATTGGTTGAATAATGAATTAGTCAATTGTTGAAAATACATGGTCAACTTAATTTTGCTTAACATCCTCTAAGTATTAAAATGTATCATGGTAAACTGAATCTCTGGGTTTTTGGTCAGGAAATAAAAATAATGGTGGTATTGTAGCCCAACTCCCAAGTAATGATAGTCGATGTAATCAAGAGGCAGTTTAATTTCATATCAGTAACTACACACCTTGCTTGGATAGAGGAAAATGTGTCACAGAAATTACTGTGGGTTACTTTATATTCAGCATTGCAGCTTAGTAACACAAGGAAACTATATTATTCTCGCGTGTTCAACTATTTCTACAGAATAATGAGATGGTAGTATAATAATCCTGTAGGAGATGTTCTCTCACACTTGGCTCTGCTTTCCAAGCAATTAAATAATCATATATCCTGCACAGAGGTGCCTTGATAGCTTAGTGAACAGTGACATTAAACATAATGCTGTATTTAAATCTGCCTCATTACGCATGTCCCTTACCCATCTCTGCCTGTTATTCTTTTAACTGTCCTCTCCAGATGAAACGAGATCATGAAAATTCAATGCTCAATCACACTAAAGCAAATGATGTACAGTAAATTGCTCTATTTGCTGAATATATATATTTACAACAGTATGTGCACTTGCTCCAAACAACTTTGTAATACTTTTTAATGAATCTGTCCCTAGGTCCCCTGCAAAAAACTTGTTTGTGTGATGTGAAGGACGTAAAGCATTTCACACACTGTAGCTGTTGCTTCCTCTACGCAGGAAAGCAGAAACAGCACCTAGAATCAAATAAACCAACATTCTGCGCAACTACCCTCTAAAAATGCAGTTGTTTTAACCGTACGTAAATCTCTTCCCTCATTTGCTTTGCCCTGAGATCCATTATGGTCTTGAGGTAGATGGCGACTTTAATTGAAGGAAATCACCTCTGTCTACACTTGAATTGTTCCATTTAGCAGTGTGGCGGTCCTGGATAACTGTCCTCCTGCAGAGAGCTGCCACATGAACTGAGACAGACCTCAACTGTGATTCATTTCACACTGGCCAGACAGTAGAATGGTATGTAACATCTCTATTTGCGAGTCACATTTAGCCTTGGGAAGGTAGAGCTGACTGGGTTCAAGTGCAGTGAAGATTTATGCTCTTCTACTGCATAGAACAAAAGGAAAAGGAAGAAGGTCTATAATAATAATTCCAGTCTTGGCCATATGACTTCGGGGTATTATTAAAAGCTCTGTGAGAGCGTAACTATGTAGTGATTATTGCCTGTTTACATAGACTCATGTCCTGCTGGCATTGGGCTTTGTTTGGGGGCTTACAACTGCAGTCTGCTTTGTGTAACAGACAAAAGAGGATGCTGAAGTACAGACATTGTCTTCACACAGGCGACTCTGTACTCTGTAACTATGACAAATCTGGCTGACGTCAGTGTAGCATCAAGACAACCTTGACACCTTAGAGGAGAAAACACCAAGTGAAATTTTGCAGTGAGTGTTAAACTGTTAATAGGATTAAAAGTATAAAAACATACATACATGTTCCTTATCGCGTTCCCAAGTGTTAATTAATGAATACAATTAAAATACAATACAAGTAATATTTGTGTCGTAATTGTTAAGACCAGGAAGTTAAATTTTAAAAATGTTTTCTTGCTCAAATGGAAATTTCTGGTGCACTTTCAAAAATGTTCAAGTATTTTGTGTCATAAATAAGCATTTTGTGGCTTCTTCCTAACTGTTGAGAATACCTTTACATTTGAGGGAAATGTGGCTATTCACTTTAACACTGAAAGTTAGATGAGGAAGATTAAAACCATGTCTGCACCCTTAATATGGACTAACAGCCTCAGACTTTGCTCAACATAACAAAACAGGGGGAAACAGCTAGCCCAGCTCTGTCCAAAGTGCAAAACCAGCACCACAAAAAATGTATTAGTTGGCATGTTGTGTCTCATTTGTTGATTTTGTACACAAACAGAAATGTTAAAATGTCAAGTCTCTAGTCAAACAACAAGCCTGTAATCGTCAGCTGAGCTACAAGGCAACCCATGGAAACATTCTGCACAAGCACGTATTTTCCCCCTATAAAATGTAATTTTTACATTTTTCTTTGTGTTTGGATCAAGCAAACAAGATACGTGTGAATTAGTGAGCTTCACAGGTGTTAGCTGATGTATGTTTTCCAATTTTGGACAGAGCCAGGCTAGCTGTTTCCCCCCTGCTTTTCAGTCTTTATGCAATACTAGGTGAACTGCCTCCCTGCTCTAGCCTCATACTTAATGCACAAATGGTTGTATGTTGACGGTCGCAGAAGGTCAACTGGCAAAACCATTTACACCTTCAGTGTGAAAAGTAAATAACCACAGCTTAGATAAAGCAACCACATAAAACAGTGATCTTCGAAGTGGAGTTTGAGGTGGAGTTTATTTTCAGCATGAAATACTACCCAGATCTCACTCATTTAATCTAACTAAACTAAATACACTGTTGCCCATGAAGTTGGAATATTTTCAGACACATTCACTCTTTTTTATTCTGTTTATCAGTAATCTGCAACTTTGACCAGTTACCCCAATGGTTACTACTGAGTCCCAGTTACCAATTTTGTTTTGAGAAGATATACACTTTAGTTATCAAGAAAAAATCACATTGTCACAATCATTTCATGAGAGGAGGTAAAAAAAAAAAATATTTTATTCAAACTTTATGGGCAACAGTGTAGTTTTATCTCCCTAAACTTAAATCCAACCTGACACCTAAACTTAATAAAAGTGGTTGATTTTTTGAGTTGTTAACTATATAAGCAAACAGTGTCACTTGACTTTTTCACAGAAGACACTTTGACTTATCAAACACAGGTGTAACCAATAAATGTTAGTTGCTGCATCACATGTCAGTAATTGTTAATTAGTTCCACCTGTGCTTCTCTGCTATAGAAAGACAAGTAAATCTCTGCTGTGAAAAAGGTCTGTTGGATTCTTACAAAGATTGAGTGGAGTGTCTGATTCATGCTGTGGTTACAGAGGCTTTACGTAATTGACATAATTCATAATCTATCCAAAATCAAATCTATAAACCAGAATTGATGCTGATTAAAAGAAGACGAAGAAGAAGAAGTGCATGCACATTTCAGAAGTTTCCAGGTAGTTATCTTTGATGGCAGATTCCACTGTGTGTGTAGTTTGTATAGTCATCTTTGTGAGGACCAAGTCCATTTTGTATTGTAGTGAGGACATTTCTACATTGTGTGGACATTTTGGCCCACTTTCTTTACTTCAAAGGACTGTTTGAAGGCTAAGAATCAGTAGTTAAAATTAGGTTTAGGTTTAGGTTAGGGTAAGGGCTGGGGTTAGCATTTAGTTGTGACAGTTAGACGCTAAGGAGTGTATCACAAGTACAACAAGACAAAGGTGTGTGTGTTTGTGTGTACCTGAGAGTAAGAGTGAAAGAAAGCCAGAGAGATGCATTCACTCACTCTTTGTATCTTTATCTTGAATTGCGCACTGTATACACTGCATACTCATTAACTTCAAGATGTAAAGATGCTGGGTGATCATTTATTAGTAATAACACCTAGTTTATACAGCAGATGAAATATTGTGCTTGTAACAGGATCTGCTGCTGACACAACAGTACATCTCAGCCACTGCCAGCAGGCACATACACAATTTTGTTCATTCACCACTTGTATCCCTGCCAAAAAGTCAGACATGCTTCACTGACTATGACTGGGGATCCCCATGTAGAAGACTTGAACACTGGAATGAGGAGCCATGTTTGGATCTGTTATTCTAATAAAAATGTACAATGTGATATCATAAGCACTGTTTAGTTTATTCTGCCTGCAGAGGCTCTCTAGGACAGGTTATTCAGCCACTGAGCAGTTATGACTCATCACTAGACCTCTCTGTGAAATGTTCCCTCCTTTACACTTTCTCCCCATTCTCACTCTCTCACAGTTCACATTTTTCATCTCCGTTTGCCTCTCCTCATTTCACCCCACATCTCTCATACCCTGCCCCTCTTTTTATCCAAACCCCTGAAGATGTGAATTACATCATGAAGTCAATTTACAGTCCTGCTCTGACTCAAACCCTCTCTTTTACGCTGGCACAATGTGCTTTACGCCTAATGAGGTAGAACAGCACACTGACAGACAGATCAGCCACATTAGAGACCAGGGGGCAGAAGTAAAAGAAAAAGGGGGGGGGGGGGCGGGAGATCGGAAGAAAAAGAGGAAGGAGTGAGATGAATAAAGGAGGGGTGAAATCATCCACTATAGAGAAAAAACACTGATAGAGGGCTTAAAAGAGACTGCACACCTTTGCAAACTTTCCACCTGACTGAACACATCAAAGCACTTCACAGATGGTGTTTCAGCACCACCTTAAAATAAAGCACAATGCTGATAATGAGCATTATTTACACAAATGTGTCAATACAGATACAGATTGTGTAGGAAACAATTGTGCATTGCGTGTTGCAGTGTAGAGGAATAGAACTGAAATGAAAATGAATTGGCAACTACAGTATGTTACTAACAAATGAAGTGTTTATATCATTTTTCAGCTTTGTTATCAATAATTAAAATAATAGTTAGTTTGCAGGCTTTTGAGGAACATTATTACTGTGTGAAGCACACTATCTGTCTATCCATCTATCTATGTCTCTATCTATCTATAGCCAGTGGCCTGTCTAGTCTTACATGTGGGTCATTCTTCATCATCTGAAGTGCAGGACCCCCACTTTACTCTTACACAAGTACGCGCGCGCGCACACACGCACATACACAAACAGGAAAAACAGACACCTGTGGATACCTGACATTTTCAGAGTCACTGCCTGTGCTGCAACTAGAAAAATACATTGATTGGTTCTATTAACTATACCTATAAAAAAAAAAAATCTAGAAAGAACCATAGTAATCCTGTAGGTCATGATAGGACAGAAACATAGAAGCTGAATATAGTAGATTATACTATAGAATACACGGTGTAGAAACATATCGAATATAAATATCCAAAGACACTGTAACTCCCTGTACCTATGTTAATGTGGTAAGTACAATAAGCACAGTGACACATTAAGTGTCACATTTACTGTAGAAAATTCAATATATAGAGAGGTGTCACCTTAAACTCAGTCAATAGATCGATAAGTAATAATGCAGTGTTTGTTCGTTAAGTAACCTGGTTTATTGATGTCTCTGCTCCATTCAGTGCGCTCCAGTGAACCGTACTGATGAGAAGATCCTCGCTTCTTCTCCATCGGTCCAGCAGCAGAGGCGACTCTTTCCCTCTTTTCTCTCTTCCCACTTGCAGAGGCTGGGGAATCGCAAGGAAAACTACAGGGGAGGGTCTCGCGGTCTCAGTTTCTTGCTGTAATTCACTGAGTCATCGTCAGTCACCAACCTGCAGAGGCAAAGAGAGCGAGATGTTCCAGTGGTCCCCACCAGCTCTGGCAGGTGTCTGTGTGCGAGCAGCGCACAAAAGGCTCCAGCGCTGTAACCCATGCCCGAGCTGCGTGGATAGTAATTGAGTAACGCCACCTGGTGGCCGCTGGCCGCAGTTACAGCGCGGGAGAACTCACTCTGGTGCGTCGAGACGAAATCGCCTCCTCTCTCAGTCGGCTCTGATGTCGTTGATTAAAGCAGACTTTTGCCACATTTATTATAAAATACAAAGGCTGCTTTACAAAACCAAATCATTTATTTACACAATTACATTCTGATTTCTAATGGCATCATTTTTATATATGACATAATGTGAAAATAATGTGCAAAATTGATCATGAATTTCCAATTCATGATTTTACCCTGCCAGGCCAGCACACACACACGCTCACATGATTTAATGTCGTGCATCCAGTAACACACCACTCCCAGTTCCGTATGCTATTGGCCTTCACTCCCCAAGATAATACCGGATCATACTTGATCTCAGAGGAAAATAGGCTCCTGAGCTTTATGAGTAATATAATAATTATGTGATTGTGAATCATAGATTTAAAGAAAAAAGACCTTTATCTTTTTCATGAATAACAGCTTCACCAATAGTTGTCAGATCTTGAACGACCCTCTATAATTTAGAGGATAACATATGATGACTGTATGTTATTGGAAAGTTTCCACAGTTATGACATGTACAATAAGGAGGTAATTACACACTCGTCGAAGGTCATATTTCTTGCTTTACTCACTGCTGCTGCACTGATGCTCCTCCTTCCTAAAGGAAACTATCAACAACCCTGCAGTTTTAGTGCAAATAGATCAAGTTTAGCACACATATGCAACGCACCACATTGAGTGTATGGGGGTCTGGGTGACTTTCACACCACTAGGCTGATAACATTTGAGATGTTTACTGGCTTTTGTGCAAGTTTCACTTTCGAGTGTTCTGCTCCTTGACATGTATACCATCAAGCACGAAACGCACACAACTATCGCAACTCTGGTTAGTAGACAGTGGCTTTGAAGACAAAGGTGGCAGTGTGAAGTCTGACAGCTACTTTCTGTAGCTTGGGTCTGTGCATTATCTACATGTCTGTCTGATACTATAAAACACAAAAGTTGCCTATGCTCTGTAGTAATTTCTGACATTGCATGTGGTTCTAGCTTCTGCATTCAACATAGTGTGGTCCTAGCAAATTTCTAGAACGTTTCCAAACACTAAGCCCAAAGACAATGTCAATAATTTGCACCTTCATAACATCTTACAATATGTAACAGGTATGGGAATAACAAGATATTATTTGAATGATTCAGCTAAGACAAAGGCAACAGTGAACTGTCAGCTGTCATCGTACCAGTCTTACAGCAATCTGCACGCATCAATAGCTGACAGGTTAGGTGGGTTTGTATTCTTTTGTGCATACTCTAAGCGTGTGTTTGAGTGTGTGTGTGTTTGTGTTTGAATGTCATGGCAGTAAAAGGTAGTGTGTCTATGAAGTAACTGTTGCAATCAACCCTTCAAATCTACTTCACTAAGTGGTGACTGTGAAGCAGATCTTCCGGACTGCCTGCAGAGTTTTAATGATAATGTCACACGATTAGTGATCCAATTATCAGTGGCCCTGAAATCCTCTCTGTATACAGGTGCATACTTGTTTTTCCCTGCCAGTCTCACCAGTGTCACTTGCAATATTGTTCTTATTGTATTACTCCTATCTGCGTATACAGACTGACAGTGGTTTGCTCATGAAGAGCGAAACACAGTTAAGAGTTCAGTCATACCCTGCAGTGTGATAAAATTTTGTTCCTGTAAATGCAGCTGACTGGTTGTTCAATCAACTACAAGAACTGGCACTGGTACAGTACGTGCTGTATCTGGCCTCAAATCGCTTTTGATTTATAGTCTTTTTCCATAAGTGGCAGTCATTCCTGACTCACAGGACTACAACTGTTTGATTGCAGGAGCAGCTCTGTATGACTCAAAGGTGATTCCTTTTGTCTTCATGTGTCAGACTGGACTTCTGTTATCACAGAAGCAATAACCATTTCTGCCATCAAAAGCGTGGATGGTCTTAATTCTCAAGTTTCTGTGCAGCATTACTCCATCATGTCAGTTGATAATTCCAGCAAATGTGTTGATCGGCAGAGGAAGTCCCTTGCTCATGTATTTGCTCAGTCCTGCATTTTGGTCCTCTCCCAACTTGAACTTGGACCTCATGGTCTTCTGGACACAGTATCCGGGATCAAGACATGGGGAGATCTCGATGCTACAACACAAACATGTTGCGAATAGAGCCATCAGTTTCGGTTGCACAGAAAAAGGACCATCTTTCAGATTAAAATAGATAGATTAATAAATTAAAAACACAGACTGCAGGGTTCCACTTTAAAACCCACCATGGCTGGGACCCTCATGTTATTGGAAGGATTTCATTAATTAGAACTCTCTTTGATCTGCTGGTGCTTTGATGACAATAGTGGGTGTCTGATAATTTCTCTAACTAATGAAACCACAAACCTTTACTATGACATTTATACAGTAACACAAAAATAAATTAAGTCACCTACAGTATAGCTGAGGCTATTCTTTCTTACCTCTGCACATCCTTATAGGTCCTTCGACAATCTCTGTCCAGTGTGATGGTGAAAGAGCGACTCTCCAAAGTGCGAATCTTAATGTTGCTGGTCCGAATCTTTGACCCCTGAGAATTAAGATAGAAGATAAAAGGGTAAAAGGAGCTATTGTTAGATGAACCATTTACATTTTATGCTTTGTTTTTATATCATTAGTCTTTGTAAGGATAAATCACTAAATATATTTGAGCATTCAACAATTTGAGATGTCCCGCCAGGACTCACCCCAATGCTGTTTTTAGTTTTGGTTGGATATTCATTCAACGTCAGTGTCAAACAGTTCAGGTCTATAAGAGAAAAGCAGAGAAAAAATGAGCATGAGTAAAACACAATCATAGAATACTAAAAAGAAAACGTGTATCTCAGGACTTGACTGTGAGTATGAAATACTGTGTGTACTAGAGATAATACTGGACCTTCTGCTTCACTGGAGGGAATAGCATTGATCTGAGCACCTGACATCCTGACTGAGATTCCTTTGTCAATGTCTCGGCCACTTAATGTCACCTGGACACAATACGCACATAAAAATGCACACACACACAAAAAAAAAGCATGACTGTGTGAGAGGTTATGCATTCACCCACACACAAACAACACAATCTCAAAATGGAAATTTCTGAGTCTAAGTCTTCCAGTAATTGAAAAGACATTGGGCTACACTGATAACCCTATGATGTCAATCTAATAAGGAAATAATTAATCTAAAAAAAAAGCCACATACCCTTTTGTAATTCATCGAGACAACAGCTCCACATACTTCTGCTGAGCTCCTCCTGGGTTTATCTGTTTGAGAGATGGGCATGTTGTTCAGCTTTGTTTTGTACAGACACAGACGGGCAGGTGTGCGTACACATACATGCAAAGCTGTGCACACACACACAAAAAACACACACACAAAAAAAAAATCTAAGGAAGCTGTGGAAAGTAATGTACATGTATACCCGATTCACCTCTTATTGACGCTGAGATCTGTCTGAACTCAGGAAACTCCATCTCTAGATGAGTGAGGAACACATCCTCCACAGGCTCCTTTGTCATGCTGGTGAATATAATCTGCAGTAAATCAAGCAACATGTAAAAACCAATAGATACAGTATTTGAAAAATGTGGACATGGATGACTTTGCTTTCAAAGCTAACAACCAAAAATCTATACATAAAATATATCATATTACCTTAACAAAGTAGATGCCAAAGTAGACAGGCTCCCGGGCAGTGCGGACGTAGTAGGAAATGACATCAGAGATGATGGGGTCTTTTGGCCTCCCTGGGTTCACCTGTTGCTGTGGACAACATAAGTCATGTAAAATTATCCTGCCTGCTTGAGGGTTTAACCACAGAGTCATTTTGATCATACTTGGGTCATATCAAGGGAGCATAATGAGTCACTAAAAGGTCAACGGCTTGTCCAGTAATACAACAGCGCTTGGTAATGTGCCTACATTTTATAAACTGCCATGGATTACAGCATTTTCTAGAACAGACTTTTCCATGAATTCTTATAAAGAGAAGTCACTTCAAGCAAAAAAGTAACACTATAATCACTGCCTTGAGAGAAAGAAAAGCTTCACCATCTTAAATCATTTATACATTATTACATTCAACTTCATTTACTCTGCAAACAGTCTTCTTTCCAGATTCACAGCTATTTTATTTCCTGTCTATGCTTACAGTCAGCGCAGTGTCAAAATGAGTTCAGCTCACTGAAGCTGTGGTTTCAGTGAAATCAACATATTTATTTTCTTCGCAGTATAAGATGTTATGCAACTTCCTGTGTTTCAGTTTACACAGAACAGTTGCCACGTTGACTGATGCGGGATGCGGTAATGTGATGACATTTTCGAACTGTAAGACAAACTACAACACATTGCATCCTCTGAGACAAAGCTCATGTATTCAAACTAAAGAGAATCAAGCATCCGTGGTCTGTAGGAAATCTTCTGTGTTAATTATTCTCCTCTCTCAGTCATTCAAACGTAAGCAAAGACTTTATATAACATATGTTTGCTATGAAAAAAAAGGTATTCCCAATTATATTTGTTTTGTATCATACCATCTTAGCCAGGTTGGGGATCATGGAGCCTAAACTCTTGATGTTACAGTTGTACCACGGGTCCACTGTGCTCAAGTAGGAACCAAGAGAGCAGGCATTCCCCTTGAGCTGACTGATGGGATGGTTTTCCTACAAAAAAGGAACATGAAAGTGTAACCACAAAGATTAGTTGGAAGGTTCTTCACTTTAATTTACAATTCTATATATGCATTTGAGGGAGAATAGCAAAAATGATGTAAAGAGATGACTTGTCACTAAAGTTAAATTCGGCTGCATTTATTACGGCTACCATAACTTTATCGTCATTTATTTTAGAAAAATCTAAATGACGTCAAACAAAGATGATAAAATTGATAACTAAAAACAGATGAAAACAATGAGTTTTGTACTCATTAACCTGACGTACAATGAAAATCAAAGGCAAAACAGCCAAGCTCCTGATGTTTTTAGAATCTAATGTGTCATTTCTATCATACATCATATGTAATTCCACCCCATTTTTATTACCCTTTAAGTTTGTTTAATTATTTCTATTTTATTAATAACATAAAGAGACAACTGTTCTCTAATGGAGTTGAATTACAGCCAAATTCAGTGTTTTGGAATCTCATTACTTCATTACTGAATGTTTCTATGCAGCATCACTACTAATAAACATTGTAATGGGTATTTTCACAGAGGCCATTTGTCTTGTTATCTCTCAAGGTGTGTTGACTTTCACACAATAACAGGTCAGTGGTTGGCAAGAGGAAGTTGCCTTACCTTGACAGAGGAGACATGAATTGGAGCCTTGCAAACAGGGATGTAGTAAAACTGAAGGTTGACTTTCATTGTAAGAAAAAGCCTCCGTGCTTCCCTTTTCCTACAAAGGCAAACCAGAGATTCGTGAGAAGCACAAAGCGTATACATGCTTGAAAGAGCAATTTCACTATCCCAGCAAAAAGGTTTTGGATTTCAACATGACATTTGCAATCGAAGAAGTACTGCTCAGCTTCCTTGTCCATACAAAGAAATTAGATAGTTCTCCAGTTGTATGATATTTCATACGATATTTAAGTTTAATTAAAATTTTGATATGAACATGTCCCATTTGGCTGTTACTGTGAAAAAAATAAAGGGAAATAAATCATAAGGTTGAGTCATAGCCTGCAGAGGCAAACAACTAATGGAGGCAATATACTTTTACAGCTCAGTCACAAACATATCAAGTCCCAAAGCTATTGCCACCAACACCATGCCCTTCAGCTACTGTCAAAGAAGCTTATCAATCTTGTGTTTACGTCTTGTGAAAATGACAAATCCCTCACCTGAAGAAATAGTAGGCCTTTGCGAGGCGGCCCAGTATCCTGTCATCCCCCATGACGACGATCCTGGCAGTAAAGTGTCTCTGCTGCTTGGTGAAGGGGTTCTGCATCGCGCTGCTTCCTGCCCGCCTCTGGAGAGTTGCCCCTCTTCTCCCTGCCCTCCCTCCACCTCCTCCGATGCTCGCATGGTCCTCTAGGGTGTCCTGCATCAGCACCATACTGTCCTTCACAGATGGTTTCATCTTGATTCCTCCACGCCGTGACAGCTTTCCTGAATCTTGTTCACTAAGAGAAGAAGAGGGTTTTTACGGTCATGCGCCACATCCTGATCATTTTAAGATCATGCAAAGTAATGGAAACCAAAACAAATTATGCAGGAGATCCCATGATGATCATCACTGGCATTTTCAAGTTCAGCGAATGACTTCAACCTTTGTGTAAGAGTTTCCTTCCACAAAAATCAAGTGACCTAGAGTAAATATTCTTGGTGAGGATTACCTACTTGAGTTCAAGTGAATTTATATCTTCAGGATGATTTATATGGAAAGGAGTCAATCTAAAAATCGGAAAATTTAAGGTATGCATGTTTTACTACAGACTGCAAATCAAGTAAACTGCACACAACTAGCAGTGGGCCTTCAATAAGAGCAAAATAACTAATATTAAGTAATACCTTTTGCATTGTTCCCATGATGTACTCAAGCTGGCAGTGTCCAGAGATGATAACGGGGAGGGATCAGCACTGGGGGGCAGATCTCTTTCAATGCCGCTGTCGTTGGACATGACGGAGAAGCGAGTCATGTCAGATGGCATCAGGTCGCTGGGTGACTCACCAAGCTCAAAGTCTTCCTGCTCCTGGCTGAGGGGGAACTGCTCCGACATGGAGCTAGACCGAAACCATTTGGCCAGCTCTCGCCCTGTGCACATTTTTGACATTCGTCACTTACATGTGATTCAGAGGTCCACGCTCACATGGAGCAAGATAGCACAAAGACCCACCACAGAACAATGCTCAGTCCTTTTAACAGTATCAGCTGCTCTTTCTGTGTTTATTTACTGACAGTTATCATATCTCATTTGGACACATGCATGAGTCCCATGCAGACTTATGACTCATCATTAACAAACCACAGACATGAGTTCTCTGCTATGTGTAAATGTTTGGTTATGGTGCTACAGGGTAAACTTGCCCGCTCTGCCTCTAGGGAAAAACATTACCCTTAATTAACAGGGAAGGAAGCTCCTGTTGTCCCATTAAAAGATTTCCTCCCTACTTCTATCTGAGGAATCTATTCACAATCCTGCTGGGATGGAGTGCACACATTTGATCAGCATCTCATGTGATCCCACAGCATTTAATGCTTGTTAATGCAGCACTGCATAGAGTATACAGGCAATAATAACTGCCCTGTATTTACTGTAAACAGCATGTGCTATCATATAGCTTATAGCATATATCTTATAATCTAGGACAGGACATCTCGTCTTCATTCAGAAATCACATGAAGCTATCAGAGCTTTCACAGAGTGTACAGCTATGATGATTTACACCTTTACTGTACACCCTACTCTGAGAGTATAAAAAACATACTGTACTGTTCGGTTTAAATCAGTTTGTTACATTCAGTGAGCCCAGCTCTGATAAACTGAGTTCAGCTTAGAGGAACCTCAGATATTGTCATACTGTAACACAGAGTAAAAGTTATACTTTCCTTTTTAATGTTCACGCTTTCATTCTACGTCATACTTACAACAAGTTACGACAAACTTACATGCGTACAATTCATTTCAGAATGACTATTGAGCTGTACTGACTTAATTCCATGCTATTCGTCTCATGAGGCTACTGATTCATAAAAGATTTCTACCTGTATGACAGAGCGAAATGACAGTTCCCAGGAAAAAAACAAACTTCGTCTGTAATTACAAAACTTGGCATCTATTAGTGATGTTTTTGATCACTACAGTAAATATTTTTGCCACCAAATGACAAAATGGGTCTAAAAAGACAGAAATTATCCCCAATAAAAGTGTTGTATTAAATACACAAATAAATATTTTAGTTTTTTTTTTCAGGTTTTCTTCTGTTTATTCAGTTGAGTCTTGAGTAAATAATTCTAGTTTCAGGCTAATTTAGTTCAGATGATTTGTAGTAACAACTTCCTCTAGACCCCCCACAGCGTTCAGAGCTACTCACAGATATCCAGATCCTCTGTCCACAGGTGGAAGCTCATCTCTGGGTTAGGAAGAGGGCAGTCACACAGTGGTCCACTGGACAATGGCTCTGTGATACGCACACACACAAACACACACACACAGAGGAAGAGAGAGAGGAAGAGACCAAAACTGTCACAATGATACCCATAATAAAGCACCCCCCTATCCCCACAACTTCCCTCGGTCTACCAGCTGGGATGAGGGGAGAGCAGGTTCATCAGATGGTTTGCTGACATGATAATAGCAGGGAAGAGAGTGGATGTCACTGAAATAGATATCCGGGAAAATTGTAAAAATACAGACAAGTGACTTGACCGATTTGGCCACAGAGGAAATTGGTGGACGGAAACAAGGTTGCATGTCCAACCTCAGAAACAGCCAGTGTGTCAAGCTCTTGTGGACACAGAAAACGTGTGCTTGGATAGTACTGAACTGGGTTACGGTTGAGTAGCAGCTCAGGTAGACTGAGTATGAGCTCAAGAAACTGAAAAGATAGAGCAGTCACTAATTTTGACACCCTTCATTAACTAATAACCTCCATTCTTACAACCGATGCATGGGCAAGCAAGAGGCTTGTAGCACTCACAAATGTGTCTGTACAGTAACATCCTCATCTCATCTCTTGCTGCTTCTCTTTTTCTACTTGACTCCATTCTGTCACATGAGCAGATGTGCCTGTGGTTTTTGTGTCCCCCCCCCCCCCCATTGATGTTTAGCTAAACCAGTAAGTTGATGTATGCCTCAGACAGAGTAGCTCTGCCCCAGAGAAACTTTGCCGTGCATTTTGCTTTTCAGAGAGCTCCTACCTGAGACTGTGTCAGAGACGATCTCACTGTACAGCTGCTGAAGACGGCCTCTGAGCACTCCCCCTTCCCCCCTGCCGCCCTCCTCCACACTCTGCTCTAGAGTCGCCATCACTTCCTGAAAGTACGGCTCAACGTCTTGACCCATTTCCTGTCCAAACAAACACACACACATGCACACATACACACAGGAAGATAAATAGATACAGACTATGTATTAATAGCGAAGAGGAGAAGGGCCAGTTGAGTGTGCATACGTCTGCCTTTGCGTGTTTCCTGCTGAGGTGTTACTTTAGGACGAGTGCCAGGAGACACATCCACCTAGCAGCTTAACAGACAACAGACCCTCGTTCAGGATGTTTCACATGACACATACATGTAGGGCAGGAACTCTTAAACCATTTTTAATCCAGGTGCAAAAACTGAAAAACGCTACTCTCAAGCTCATGACTCATTCTGGTAAGTATTAGCAATCTGTTAAAAACTGCATGATTCCTCTGTACTCTGTATGGTCATTTCACTTCCACCCTAAAGGGCGACAGTCAGCATCTGCAATTATGCATTCACAAGGGAAAAATATGGAAAGTTCCTAAAATTTTAAAAAGATACTGTGAAATTGAATGAAAAAATTGCATACAGTCAGAAATCAGTGAGAATTCTGCAACAGACTTTAAAAAACAGAAGAGAAGTAACATGAAGTGATACTTTCTTTCTTTCAAGCAAGCGAATAGCAATGACTCACGCGATAAAATGTAATTATTTTACAGACCACAAAAAACTAAATATGGATCCATTCTGATGGAATTTATTTTTAAGATATTTGGCTGCTATTTCCTCCACTATCACAATTCTAGTTCACAAGTTTATCATAGAGCAAAATAGGCTTGGCAAACCTGCAGTCAACTTAATAAAACGAGACTCAGAAAGCAAACAGATAAAACATAATAGCAGTGACAATAACAGCTAAAGAGGGCCATGCACTGCAGTGAGCACAAAAGATAACTAGAGAAATGAAAACAGAGGGCAATAACTGAGCACAACCAAATAGTATTATACAGTTTCACTGACCTTCAGGGCCTGAGCCAGTTTCAGCCCATGGCATTGTTTTGATCCTAAAGCAGCCTGAATGGAGTGTTGGACCACACTGCGCATGAGATTTAGAGGATTTAGAAATCCACCTGAAGATGAAGCTGACGCCTCTATATCACCCAACAGGACTTGTCCAAGGGGACCATAGAAGACATCTGGGTCAGCCAAAACAAAAACCCTAAGGGGATTTACATGACAGACTTCAGTGTTTGACAGGAAAGGCAGTCTGACTACACGCAGCAGTATGAGGAAATAAAATACGCCTTTGTAAATATTCATTTCCTTGAGGTTTGTGTTGTACTCACAGACACGGTATGAAATACATTATTTATTTATGACTCACCTCTCCTGAAAGGGATAGTGCTCATTTTTTAGTCTCTGCTCTGCTGTGACCATCCTTTGGTACATCAGACCTGTGGATCAAACTGGCATTTAATAATAGTATGTGGCTGCAAATCATCATATAGATTAATTAGTGGATGCTTGAGGAAGGGACAGTTCCATTAACATAAGAACAACCATGGTATAATTTTTCATGTTGGTGCAGGACACTGCAGGGTGGATCGGTCAATTTTTCTGTGCTTCTCTGACATCTGCTATCTATCAGGTTCAGTTTGGTTGAATGTAATTCTTCTTTTTGAGTTAGGTTAAGATAAATGAAAAAAAATTAACTCTGTGATCTGTGCTTTTTGTCCCCCTGCCAACAGTATGAGTAATAGATAATTAATGTTTTGGTTGACCTGTCTTCTGTGGAAAATGACACCACAAAACCACACCATCGTGACAAAAGGCCTATAAAGTAAAATAACACTGTCATCACTGATACCAGGCTTGTTGAATACCATCCAAATTTTGTGTTCAGCTAGTGATCCAAGCAACACTAGGTTTTGATTTCCTTTGTTTTTAGGGAAAAGACAGCAGTAGAAATGGACCGATATCAATGCTACTCAGTTCATAAAATTAACAATATAGCAATGAATGCAAATTTAATAGAGTAAAGATAAATGTAAAAATAATACTTTAAAGGTGACACTGATTGAGCAGCTTTAGTCTGTAGATGAATAATACCTGGAACAGAGCGTTCAGTTTTTATCTGTCTTGTGTAGCTGAGTCCTACGGTGCAATAGGGATGAGGGTAGGTCATGAGTCTCTTACAAAAGTCATAAACCCGCTTGTACAGCTCATCTGGAATGTAGGCTGTCTGGAATATCAACAAATACACACAGGTTACCAAGTCAATTATTTATATATACCACTAATACTGCTAAGAAAAGCAAATATAACCAATTATTTTCTTTTTGCAGTGTAGCTGTCAATCAGGCTAACCACATACATTCAGTCATATATTTCACCTATCATGTGCCCAGAATGGACTAGAAGAACTCAGGACAGTAGCGGGATTATAGAAGGATTATCAATTCAGTATGGCTCTGGAAACCTATTAATATTATATATTATATTATTATATTTTATTATATTACATGCATGCATTCAGTATATGCATTATGTAAAAATGTACAAGCAAGTCTGTGGCATGTTTACACAGTGCAACAATGTAGCAGGAATGCTGTACCTGAATGATGGCATACATGAGAGTGTGGAGCAGAGGGATGATCCATTTGCGAGAGTCCCACCTCTCAGCCTGCAGAGAAAACACACACTATGTCAGGGCTCGACTGCATCTCCCTTACATAAGACACAGAGGACTTTACATTCGAATCAAAAACCAATTAATCATTCAGATACATTCAATAAAACAATTAAATTTCAATCGCTTCTTATGTGAAAAAGCAAGCAAAAAGAAAATCAGAGCCACCTTACAAGCCTACAAGCCTAAATGTTTGCCATCAAAAACACAGGTTTTTTTTATACAGGAAACATAGGTTTCCTCTAAAATTCAGATTTAGATTTTCAAAGTGTCAACAGTACCACTACAGAGATCAAGTACCTTTTCCAGCTCCTTTATCAGCACCCACACTAGAGATAAGCTGTTGGCAGGATTGTTTTGAACCTTCTTATGAAGCGTCCATCTCAGCATGCCTGGACGCACAGATAAGCACACGAGCCACTTCAAGATAAAAAATTTCCATAGCACAAAACACAACCTTGCTAAATGTGTCACATTTTTCTCCATTGCACTGCTAATCCAAAATAAGTCTGATGACTAACAATTGAACAGCCTTCATACTGATGACACAGCTAAATATTCCAAAGTGTGATAAACACTGGCAGGCTAGCTTCAGATAAACAATAAAATAAACTTCAAGAAGCTTTTTGCTGTTGTCATGCTGTGAAATCTCTTTAATGTAAAGACAAGATCAGATCAAGTGATAAATAAACAATAGTGTTTCCAGGATTTCTTATAAAACCAGTGTGGTATAGTAGATTATATTGTACCTTTGTTGAAACAGTCTACGGGCTGCTGGGTGTCTGTTTCCCTGGGCAGCACAGCGTGGATGCTGCGGTACAGCTCTGGCTCTGGAACTGTGGGGGAGCAGCCAGCTGAAAACCAAGTCGAGAGGTTGGGTGTTAACATCTGAATATGAAGAAGTTTTGCCAAAAGTTTCAAATCATCTCTTAAGATGAATACAGACCAGCCCTGAAAAACTATGATGTATTATAATTGTTTGACAAAGAATAAATACATTAAATATATTCCATAAAAAAATACAATTAATACATTTAAATAATTTTTCTGTACATATTTGTATCACTGAGTACAGTGTGTGTTTATGTGAGCGTGCGTGTTGCATGTACCTGTCGGCTCCATGCTGCACGTTCTGCTTGAGTTATCCCAGGGGGCCCTGTTGGTCATGTCTTACATGCATCGTGGGTCTCTCAACTGTATCAGGAAGAGGACACAGGGAGGAAGAGTCACATTTCGTGTCATGTTTTCTCCTGTCCGAGGTCAACCGCCGAGTGGGTTTACAGCTTCTCACTCTGCCGACGGCTGATGGTAAATGTGCGTAAGCAGTGGCAGTTTCTTTCTTTCTGACCTCTTGCTGACAGTACAGTATAAAATTACACAGATAAGCTGAATTGAGCTATAAAAAACTCGCTTCTCTGTTCACACATGGGCTGTCAATAATAGCATCTCTGCTTGCAAGGGTCTCTATGTGTTTTCAATTTTTGTATATGACAGGTCAAGTTGACATTCTTGTCTGTCTAATTACTACACACATACATACATAGTGTCATTTTCCCACTCAATCAGATAGAGGGGAAGTGCTATGTATGTGTCAGCTCCTACACTGCATTAATATAGTTAGATAAACACACACACACACATATATATATATATATATATATATATATATATATATATACACATATGTGTGTGTGTATGTGTACTGTGGTGATCAGTGTATACACCTACTGACACATACTGATGATTAACAGGTGGAAGAAGTTGCAGTGGTCCCACACTAACCCTCCTCAACAGTGTTAGAAAGTGCACTTATAAATAACTTCCTTCCACTCTCAAGTCACCGACTTTATCCCAGGTCCCACACAAGTCTATGAGTCACCTCTTACACCTCCACAGCACAAATCTGTAGTGAAATTTGGCCAAATCTTAATGTCAGTTTAGTTTCAGATCCTTTATGATGAAGTACATCCAACATAAATAAAATGTGAGACTGCAAGATACTCCATTTCCATTTACTATGTATATCAACATGCTGCGTCTTGTAAATACAGAGAGTGGCAGATATATTTTCAAGTTCTGCTCCATTTTGGGGTGAATTCTAAGAAAATTTGAGAACTCTACTCTTAATATACAGACCATAAATGATCCTTTCACGACCACTTCTGCGCAAATAAAGAACTCCTGAAGATAATCATAAATTTTGTTTAAAAGAAACACCAGAAATGCGTTACCACTTTTTAAGAACCCAGAGTCAGGGAAACAAGATATGGCTGAAAACCAATGTTTTCACTTTATGGAACTAGGTAGGTAACTTCATGACCAACAATTAAATTAAATCAAAATGTCCAACCCTTTAGCTCTGAAACCGCATGAGGCAATAAAACTACCAAGACCATCTTAATCAATTTACCAACTTTTTCTAACTTTTACCTATCAAAGTGTAACAGGTGCAAAGTAGAGATAATGCTACATAAACTTACCCTGTTCCGTACAGGCACAGAACAAACAGTCCTGCTGGTTTTTTTACATCCACATACTGTGATCTCCGTACTGAAACTAACATGTGTGTGACAAAGAGACCGAATGTGAGTGAGTGAGAGAGGAGAGAGAGAGCAAACCACAGGCAAGTGAGGACAGCGATTCATTGCTGAGTGCATTTCCTCTTGTGAGTGGGTACGAGTCAAGTAGTGATGGGGATAAGTGCTGCGTGTGAGTGTGTGTCAGTGGCATTGAAGGTGGAGGTGGAGAGAAGAGAGAGAGGGAGAGAGAGTGTTTGTATGTGCATGTGTCGGAGTATGTCATAGAGTTATAATCTGTTTGAGTCCTGTTTACTTGGTTCAAGGACATTTGGATTAGTTTCTTCTTTTTTCTGAACTTTTATAGACAGCATTTTGCTCTCTTTCAGGTTGATTTCTCTCACGCTCCCTGTCTCTCTTTCTGTCTCTCTCTCGCTCTTTCTCTCTCTCTCTCTCACACACACACACACACAAACTCACTCACTGCATTGGCGGTCATTCCACAGGCCGTACGCGTACAATGAAAGAATTTAGTGTGATGGATTTAGCCTTGATCCCTCTAAGAAAAGCTGCACTTTCAAAAACTGCGAGTTAACAGCGCTGCCTCAGCAGCTGAATGCTGCCTTTTTGACCACAAGTTTCCGGTTGTCTCTGTCGAACTCACTCTCTGCCCCCCCATCCCCCACTTCTATCCATCCCCCAGTCCTCTATCTGGGGTCTTGTGATGTACATGATGTCTAACATTGTTTCTTTTTCCTTTCATTGTCTTCCTCTTTGATACAAACAAACACAGACACAAAAACATACTGGACTGTACTGATATAACTGTCCAAGCATGCACACACATGCATGCCAAACGCACATTTGTGTGAATGCATGGACTCTCACTCCCCCAGGTACAAAGACTTACACTCTGCTTTTACCTTTCTAACACAAACTATAAATGCAGTGCAGGAGCTGACACATACACACCACTTCCTCCCTGTCTGAATGAGTGGGCTGATGACACTCTATATTTAGACAGAGAGAGAGAGACAAGCTGAAAGAGAGAGGCACAGCGGAGGGAACCAGCATTTTTAAAAAAGCTTAAAAATAGATAAACCACATCATTCATTGCCTTTCCAAATAACTAGCTTGAAAAAAGCAAAGACGTAAGCCTTTTAAAACAAAAGGACAAACATCACCACATCTTTCTGATTGTAAAGCTTATATCGAACAATATAACACATCATTTTGTATGGCTTAGCCATTACCCTGAATGAAACATTAAATGTATTATGCACAATTACAATGTAATTAAGCCTGGCATATCTTTGTAGATTTTAACTCTTATCTGTGGGTTTGAACAATGTTTGTCCTCACAAAATAAGTTATTAATGATGTACCCACCCAAGGTTGCTTGAGTAAAATGTGTCTTTATGCACAATAAAGACTGTTTTACACAAGTGTTTTGTTCAGAGTCCACATGCTTTACCACAAACAATGAATCTAATCTTAAATACACTATCGTTCTGACAACACATCAAACAAGACTAAGTTAAACACACTGTACACACACTGTGGACACTGAGCTCAGGGATAATGATGTTATTTACTGCACTGACACAAAGCCTTTAATTTTGGTGCTGCACGCAGAAACAAAGACAGGCAATATATGTAATAATACTATATTCACAAATACTCTTGCATCAGGACATTTAATAACATGGTGTTGAATGTTGAATGTGTAATCACAAATCTACATACACAACTACCATTGTGCACCTTACAGATGAAGCAACAAGTGCAAGACATTCCTTGGTTTGTCCACATTGTTTTTCTTCTGCTGTAAGTGCCAGTGGACCCAGCCAAATGACCCAGAAAAGTGCTAATAAGTAGAGCACAAGCTATTACAGGTGCCGAGGCAACATGCCATCAACACAAACTTCCTCTATGCCTGTTAGCTATTTACTGTTAATGTGAATCAGTTCCTGATCTAAGTTTCGGCTATGATACATATCCATTTACTCCTTCCACATGTGGGCAGCTGTCACCACGCATCACAGTGGTCAACTGAGGCCTCACACAATCCATCCAAACAAAAAAACAGGCAGCAATCATTTCCGTTCAGGCATGCTGCTGACATCTCAGAAAACAGGAAGAACCTGACAGCGACGTGTGGAAGTGTGTTCGCAGGGCAAGAGAGAGGTGGTGCTGCGGTGCTGAAGCGGGGGTGGGACTGTATGTATATGTGTTTTCTTGAGTGGAAATCCCCATCCTAGCTTAGCATAGGGTCTCTTGACACTGATTGGCCACATCATCTCTCACCTGGACAGAGGCGGAGAGGGAGGAAAGCACCTGCAGAGTTTGTGGCTGGCAAGCATTACCTGAAAAACAAGTACAGGTTGATAGAACTTGAATTTCCTCCTGGCAGGAAAATTTAAACTCATGTGTGGAAGTGAACTGTGTGTACAGTGTGCTTAAGGGACTGAGGGTAAAAGCAGCATCATAAAATTCCCCATGTTTTTCTTTTGCAAGAAGGTAACAAATAAGACACTGCGAATGTAGAGAGAGAGAAGACGCTGAATGGCTACTACCTTCCTCTCTTCATGGGGCATCTCAGAAAGAGCTAATATTTACATCTGAGATATAAAACTGTCACACAGCATGTCAACTTACATATATATATATTTGATTACAACCTGAACTTAATGCTGTGAGGAACATAGATTCACACGTGTTACAAAGAAACCCCTAAAACAGACAACATTTAATTCACTGTGTGTGTGGGGGGGGTGGGCATCAATCAAAGTGATTTCCTGCATCAACAAGCTGGACAATATGAGGAAGTTCTCTTGGACCGGTGAATGTGTACGTATGAGTAAGTTCCTATGTG
This sequence comes from Lates japonicus, assembly GCA_033238685.1. Lineage (NCBI taxonomy): Eukaryota > Metazoa > Chordata > Actinopteri > Centropomidae > Lates > Lates japonicus. The sequence continues at coordinate 482,484 of BRZM01000075.1, read as the reverse complement.
TGTGTGTGTGTGTGTGTGTGTGTGTGTGTGTGTGTGTGTGTGTGTGTAAACTTGCCTGGCCTGACTGACCAGGGATTATTTCCTCCTCAGGGCAAATATTGTCCACAATAATGCTTAAAATCTACAACAAACAAGTGAATATGTAACAAAAAAACTTGCTGAATATTTTTGACTGGAGGGGTTAGTGTAAATACTTCCAATCACAGGGTTGTATAGACAAGGCAAAGATTTACGCAGCTTGTGGTAGTGTGCTAAATCCATCAGGCAAGAGGAAAACAGATAGAGAAAGGCAGAGATATGAAGGGGTTTCCCATGAAGGTGTGTGTGTGTGTGTGTGGTATGGACAAGTTGGGTCAACTGGTCCATTAGGGCTCAGTTGAGGATGTGGCATTTAAGTTGAATTAGGCAACATGTGTCAGTTATGGAGTTTTGTACAAACAATTGTTAAAACACAAATGCAAATACAAGCAAACACATAAACACATATACTATTCTGTGCATACTGTATGTGGTTGTACATGAGCACCTATGAACAATTATGCACAAGATGCGGCACATGTAATTCCCACTGACTTACGACTGAATCTTACAAAACAGCAGTAACTTTTCTGTAGCCTCGAAAACTTTTATAGTCAATTTACAACAGCTGTTCTGTTTTCCTTGTGAACTGTGCATTGTGCAGGGATTTCCATCAGTGTTTTGGAATAGCGATTAGATTCATTTTTTATTCAGGAAATACTTCTAAATCTCTTCTTGTTGAGGATAAAAACAGTTCTAAACAAAGACAGCATTGTTGCCATAGTTACAGCTGTGTAGCCTCAGGCAGAAGGCCTGTGGATAACCAGAGAGCTGTGGGGGAACATCAGTATGAATGATTTATGTTTTAATACTAATTAATGGATAAAAAGACATTTTTGTTATACAGGAGGTTTCAGCTGTTTAGTGGTCTACTGTTACTACTGACTCTGGTTTAAAACTATACAGAATTCTACACAGTCCCACTTATGATTTTCAAGAAACTGCTATGGTACAGTTGCCAAATTCCTGGTTTGCGAACTTGTCCTCAAAATAGATGATATGGGTTCAGGTTCTGTGCTTTTGAGGTATCCCTGCTGTCTGTACGTGTTAAAACAAGTGCAATGCATTTAAGGTTTTCCTGATATTTAAGCCACACACTGACAGTCCTATACAAACTGTAACTCACCCTGGGTCACACTGGGTCAGTTACCACACACTAAAGCACAGGACGCCGCATGTCTACATTTGAGACACTCTCTAACCAAATATTCTGTATATTCTGTGAATGACGTGGCGTGGAAAAACAAATGTTGTTTCCAGACATGTTGAGTAAAAAGTGTGTAGAAACAAATTTGAGGACTCCACTAGAGTGTCAGCCTCACCACGCAGAGGGCCTTATTTAGCCACTGTGGGCATGATGAGGAAATGCAGTAACGATTAAACTTTCACAGGTCACTGGGTGTAAAGTAATCCAAATGCTACAACCACAGGATGTACCAAGTGCGTCACACAGAAATGATCAGCAGCATAAATAGAACCACACGCACACACACTTGGCCTGACGTCGCCCCAGCCACTATGGAGACTTCTTTCCAAGGAGCCCACAGGCACACGACTAAGCCAAGAAGTGCTGCCATTTGTTTTCATATTCCCCACAGGACAAACAAACAGATGGCGTCTCACACTGAAGAGCGTCTGCGGCTGTCTGCACTTTGGGAGCTGCTGTATGTGGGATTAAGGGTGTTGTGTTAAAAAAAAAACAAAAAAACTTTGGGCAAAGTTGTCATTTAAAATGTTGGGTCAGGTTTTCCGGGAAAATGAAACAGCTGCGTGGGCAGACAACGGCCCAGAACTCCAGAGCAAAACTTCTGCACAAGTAGCAAATGTAGTCTAGAGGTTTCAAAACAAAATCTCTATGGATTGCTTTAATTAGTCTCCATTAATTAATCTATAAAATGTCAAGATATTGAAAATTATTCATCACGCCTTCCTAAAGCCCATGGTAACACTTTAAATTGGATGCTTTATTTGTTTGACAGTGAAGATCCTAAACAAACAGCAAATCCTCACAACTGAGAAGCTGGAGCTAAGGTACATTTGCCGTTTTTGCTTGAAAAACGGCTTCAATGATTAACTGACTATTAGTATAATTGCAGGTAAGTTTTCTGTTGATAGACTTATTAAAAATACTTACTGATATAGACCGCTCTGTAAATGCTGTTTGTGGTTTTTGCATGACTGTAAACACAGGCATGAAGGTTTCTGCTGAGCACTTTGTTTATGAGGCATCATCTCAAGTAACTAAGAGACTGTCTGAATTAATTAGGTCATCTGACTGAGCTGACACGATCAATACTTAAGCTGCAGCATACGACTCCTGTGTCAACATAGCCTACAGACACTGTGAGGTCCGTTTGACTTAACTGCCTTAAAATACAGTCCCCCTTAAACCCCGAAGTCAATAAAGGACCACAAACGGGTTCATTGATCTGTTTTCCCCGCAGCAGGAGAAACTTCTCAACACATCTTACTGTCAGCTCTTTACGTTTGAAGTATGATCAACAGCATGTCAAGGTCAGTTCATTTTGTTTCCTGAAATCACAATTAAAAACAAATTCATTACAGAGTCCTACCAAATTCTCTGTTCAAGTTGGGAAGGAAAACCAGTTCTCTAATAGTAACCAGCAGCTAATTAACACACCGGCCAGAAAGACTCCTTCTCCAACAGCATTCCAACCAGAGTCCAAACACTACACACACACACACACACACACACACACAAGTGTAATGCCCTGTGTGTCTGACCTTATGAAACTGGTGGCCTCATGTAGGCTGACTTTCCAAAAATCTTTTTTTTTTTTTTTTTTGGATGGAACAAAGATTATTTTAGTGTAAAGATGCCTTAAGGAAAGAAATGGGTCCAAATGTTTGAAGTGGGTGACGTTTTGGAGAGGACTGAGAGGTCTTTGTAGCAAAAGGTCATGGGGCGTAGTGACACAGTGAGTCACACCCGGTTCATCCATCAGTTTATGGATCTAATTCTGACAAAACATGAAGGATACTCTATGAACCATTTCCTCAAAACATTTGGCCCAAAGGCCTAAATAGTGAAAAAAAAGGCAACTTTTAAAAGTTTACAGTATAACAACAGTTAATTTTGGTCAATTCTTGACAAACCTTGGAAGGATGATACATTTTACATTTAAACACATTACAGTGAGTGAGCTCATTAATAACTGGTAGGTCAGGTCCTGAGTTCTACACCCTAATTGTAATTGTCATGATATTTGCAACAATGTGACGAACCCCAAGGCTGAATGGTAGAGAAACACCTGAAGAATCTAATCAGAAGAAAAACAATGAGAAAACCTCAACTCTTCTCTAACCTACAGTACATACTGTTTTGTAGCTAATAAGTTTGTTTTCATGACTGCTGACTAGTTTCACTTTATGGTGATTTTTTTTTTTTCCTTGCCTCAATAGAAAGACAGAAATTGTGAACATTACTGTTTCTATTAAGAAGATGTCAAGGCAAAATGAGTCTTGTGTTTTGGGGTGTGTTTGCTTATTTGACAGCAGTTTTATCCTGTCATATGGTAAATGTGGATTTACCAGTTGTGTAATCTTGATACATTAGTGTTGTTCTTTCTTAAAGTCTGTACTTATATATATATTTCACCAACTTACTGTATTGTAAATTGAAATTACTGGCTACAATAGGATGCTGGAAAAAATCAGCTTTTTTTTTTTTTTTTTTTTTTCAGAAAAAGTCCAAAAAAGCTATCATACCTGTGTCAACGCCTCTGTCTAGAAGAAGTTGTTCATTTTAACTGGTGAGTAATGTTCCCTATTCTTACAATGAAAAGGTAAGCTAAGACAAAGAGAAGACAAAAGACAGTGGCTTAGATTTGTGTTGCGTGAAGCTTTATGCAATTAGTGTGTTCACTCTCATTATTAATTGTTTGGTAAAGCCACTGATGACAGATTAAAGACAGATCTTCCTTGTAGGTCATTTCCTTTTCAGTTGATGCTGTGATACAGTTTTAATTGCAGTTCTGTCTCTTATGGTCACCTCCCCTAAACAACTATCCAAAACATCTTGTTTTGCTGCATTATCTCCCTGTAGGTGTTTCCATCATCCAAAGATTGTATCTGAATGATTCACTGTGTGGTCATAAGACACTAGGGCATGGTGATCACGCTGTCTAATAATAAGTTCACAATCAAAATGGAGATTTAACACCATGTGGACTGTAACTAATTTTCCTCATCATGTGTAGTTGAATTAGGATCACTGATTATCACTGTTTTGCAATGTTTTAAATGTTATTTCCTCTAGAACCATGCTCAAGCCTAAATATTTCAAACCACTATGTCACTACATCTTCATGTCTGACTAGACAGCCTCGCCCAATAGGCGACATCACCGGTCCAATTTTAACCAAGATTAGAGTTTTATACTGGGTGTTACGTGCAGCTGTGCAGGGTGTCAGCATATTAACTTGGTCAGTTTTTGAGATTTACAAGACCTATAAAGATTTAATGTGTGCCTGTGAAGATTCTCAGTCATTTTCAGTTTTACTAAGTGCAACTGGACTTGTTCAAAGTTCTTGAATTACTTGTATTCCAAGAACCTCAAGCAAGATCAATGGCCTTTGTCTAGTGCAAATTTAATGTGTGCTTTATTGCCAGGAACATTATTTCTATACTCTTGGCTGTCGCTCATGAATGAATATTGGTTTACTTTATGAACAAAATGATCACTTTCACAGAGACCAACGTAGACATCCACTCACTAGAGCCACCCTGCGTCCCCTTAACCCCAAAGTGGTACCAGGAAGCGCGGATCTAAAACAAGGAAGCTGGAGGAAATACAGCTGTGCTTTTAGATTTCCAGCAGACACAACAGAGAGCCAAGGCTTCAATGAGATCAAGCACTGTTATCAAACTCTTGTTATTATCTCAGGAGGGAAAAAAATAAATAACCGTCCCTTGTGTCTTCCCGTGTCATAGAGCATTAAGTGTTTTTTTATAGCCTGACTCGCATGTCAAAGGCTCCATTCATAAATGACGAGGGGGGGGGGGGGGGGGGGGGGACATGTACAGCAGCATAGGAATCTCTGGTAACACATCTCAGTCAGGTGCTGCACAGTAAACCACTGCCACGTCTTATCTACATGGTGCAGTAAGTGGCATGAAAACGGTGTACTTGTGAAAGAATCAGATAATGACCAGCGGCTCATCAGTGCAAAACATAAACATCGTTAAGACCATATGAGTCACAATGAGCAACAAAAAGCATCCCTAAAATATAATTAGCTAACCCCAGAGCGGAAGAGCTGTAGGTATACGACAACTTTCAATAAAAAACTCACAGACAAGTTTATGTTAAACGCTAAACAGAGGTAAATGTCCATCTACATACACACGATATGCTGACATAAATTTCGTCATCAGCAATATCAGTTTGCTGCAATTTACAGTCGCTGGTACTAACTTTTCCGCTAGTAAGTAGACCGTAAACTATGAAGTAAAAATGTCTACAATTGGTAAAACATCAAATATTTCTGTCTTTGAGGAAACTTACCTGCAGTGAAGATGTACAAATAGCTCCACTCGCCTGAATTTATTTACTTTATCGCCTCTCCGTCGATGACACTTGTCTTTACTAAGCTCCAGTCTACTGACAGTCTACTCCTCTGACCACGCCCACCCATGTAACCTACCAATGGTGTGTCACCAAGCACTTGGTGGGAACCAATCAGCGCACGTATCTATATAAACTGTCCTTACATCAACTATCTTAAACAGGATAGATAGATAGTTAGATAGATAGATAGATAGATAGAGCTTCTGGTTTGTAAATGTATTTTACAAACTTTTTGTGGATAAACTGCCCCTGTGAGTGTGACACAGTACTAAATTTAATATCTATTATTGCTCATGAGTAAGCATTATTTTAATGTTGTATTTCATTGAGATGGAGCTTGAAAATTAAGTAAAGCTGTCAGATAAATGTACTGTAGTGGAGTTTTGTTTTGTCTTGTCTTGTTTTTTGTCTCTGACATGTGAAGTAAATGTAGTGAAGTATAACTATTATGAAGTATAAAATGAAAACACAAAAGTAATGAAGTTCCTCAAAACTGTACCTAAATACAATAAATTCTTCTGTAAATGTATTCATTTACATTCCCCCACTGTACTTGTGGTTTATGTACATAATAACAAGTTGGTAATACACACAAGTACCTCTTCAAAGGAAGACATACATTTTAATGATCAGTGAATTTGAAACATCCCCACTGCATAGATAATACACATACAATTATAAAACCAATATTGTATTTGCAATATGTCATCAGAGAAGGAATTTAAAGAGAGGACGGGAGAGGGCAGTGGCGCCAGGCATTTATCTGAACATAAAAGTACCGCATTCATTTAATATAATGTTCAAGTGCCTTAATTCCATAAATGTCTATACAGTGCTACTATTTCACTGTCAGTCAGATGATCAGGATATTATCCCATTGCAGTGAGACTGAAAAAATAAATGTCATAGTTTACAGTATGCAATGTGGTATGAAAAAGTTTTTTTTATAAAGAAAAATGTGCATTTGAATGTATATTTAGCACCATATTATGAAATATATATTTTCCATCTGTGCCCTTGATGAAATGAATGTTTTCATTAAAATATGGACTATACATAAGCTACATTACAGGCACTACAAAGATAGACCTCACTACAAGTGTAACCAACTTCAGATTAATCTGTACTTCAGCTGAAGTCAATTGGAATGTCAACAGAGACCCCTGCTGGTCATATTTAGAACTCCAGTTGAAACAATGACATTGCTGTAACTCCTTAGGAGAAATGTTACTAAAAGCCCATGTATAACAGACATAAAAATATGGTGTGACATTCAAGTTATAGTATGTAATATAATATTTTACAAACAGAATATTTACATATTGTTTAAACTCATAGTGTCCATTCTCAGATATAGTCACATAATCCAATAGTTGCCAAATAGAGCTATTACATAGTACAGTCTTGTCAGCAGGTGTAAAAAATTCCCATGGTCCCGTGTCCATGTGGGTTGATCCAGAGAAAAGTTCTTAAACTCTTGACGATGATCTCTAAATATTTTTACATTCCATCTCTCAGTGGGACCCAGGCTTACTACAACATATTTATCTTGCCAGTTTGGAAACTCACCCTGTTTGACCAAATTACATTCTAATGTTACGGTGGTTCAGGTCACTTCTCTGCCAAAACCTGAACCATTTCCTTAAAAATAGTCAATTATTGCTTGGTACAGAAAAAGCTGGACGTATCATCATTTGAACTATTGAAACTGTACTTATTCTTTGTTTCTCCTGTCATTGGGTAGGCCTATGTGTTTGTATCAACAGGCCAACCAGGGCTGCAGTTTCCTCATTACATCTTCTGCTCATGTTCATGTGTTTCCAACAGTTGTTGTGCAGTCAACACTGCCATTCGAAGTCACCGCTCGTGAACTTGACCGCGACAGCTCCAAGACACCAGGCAGACATGATAAAACTGTGTGCTTCTCTCCTCTGCAGTCAGTGTCTGTTACTCGCATATGGATAACAGTGGTCGGCAATCTCAGGGAAGAGCCCCACTGAAAGTGACTATGGGCAGGCAGAGGAGGGAGCAGAAGGTGGGGTGGAGAGGCTGGATTTGTGCTGAGGTCCGGGATTTTCTTAGTCTCCAGTCAGTGGAGCCGTCAGGTTTATAGCACACTGATATTTCACACCTTTATGGGACAGAGGGAGGTACATGGATTAGAGATAAATAACAACATTTGCAAGGGTTGTGAGTGGATGGTGTAAATATGTTTGGAATTTTATTCTGTTCATGCACTGTATGTTTCTGAGTGGAAACTGGGTTGTGGCTTCACAGGCTGCAGGTGAGTTAAGGAAATGCATTGAGAATACAAGAAATAGCAAGCCCTTGATTTTTCTGACATATGAAACCCCTGAAAGGTGTTTGAATTAATAATTGTGTTTGGCTTCATTAACAGAATACAAAACATTTCTCTTATGAGGATGTAAAGAGACTAGTAGAGTCTGTTTAGGTGAGTCACCAGTACTCGACAGAACTGGAAAAATGTAATAGTGGAAGTTGCAACAATGGTGGCGGTGTACCACTTCTTTCCAGACACAGTGCATGTCTACATCAATTCCTGTGCGTGTGTGTGTGTGTGTGGTTATCTTAACTCCACACCTTGTGACAGTCTGTAGTATCTTCTTCTCATCCTGGTCCAGACACACAGCAAAGGTTGTGCTTCCAGCACCGCTGACCTGCACCTTGTCCACCTTCACCTCTGTCATATTCAGCTGCTACAAGGGGAAGGAACAAAGAAAAACTAAATGCCCTGTACCTTGTGAATACATATTTCTTAGATAAAAAACTGAAACAATGTTTGATGGTGAAATATTCTATCAAAACTATGGAGAATATCATAATCATATATAATATTGAATATTCATCGCTTTTGCGACTTGTCTGTTTTTTCTTGTCTTGTCTCTGGGAGTTGTAAAGATAGCCTTGAAGCTGAAAAGTCAGTCATATAGAGCTACATTCTGCTGAAGTGTGCAATCACAACTCCAAATCTAAATCAGGTCAAGAGATTAACCTACAACGTTGAGCAAACAACATTATTGCCAAAACACAGCAAGAGCAAAACAGACTTGAGTCTTCCCTTGTGTCTTGTGGCTTTTTGTTCCATGAAGCTGTCCGTGTGAAAACCTTGTTCTCATCATAGAAGTTGAGAGATTAATTTGAGATGAGTTTGAGATGCTATCTAGGATGCATTGAGGTCTCTGTCTATATAGACACTGTCTGTCTGAACAGAGAATGTGTTTCAGAGTTGTTTGTGAAAGCACTGCCACGGTGCCTTTTCAAACCACAAACCACCGAGACAGACTGATTTCATGTCTAGCTCACCTGGTTATAACCCTTCTTGCTTTTGCCGTTCTGTCTCTTCAGAACCTCAGTCATCGTGAGCTGCAGGCACTCCATCTTTGAATCTGACAGAGATTGTTTTAGTTAAATTATGAACACACTCACATCTAACAGTGAACACTTCATCATCACCTAATTTCAGTTTAACAACAGTAAGAGCAGAAATACCTAGTGAGGTGTAGGTAATTCATGATTTAAAAAAATCAAACTTTTTAGATTCCATAATCAATAATTATAAGGGGCACTACTTTGAACAGTTTACTGTCTTAACCATGTATTGTAGTAACCAGTTCCAGCAGCATACCTAGTTCCTCAGGATTCTTGCATGCTTTGGTCAAGTTTACTGAAGTACAGACTTTTGTTTCTCTTTTCCACTGGCTTCTCCCACTAATCACCACCTGAGGAGGAGAAGGGAGGATCAGGTTATTGCTGCTTTGGAAAAATACAGAATGTACTGGGAAATGGGAAAAACAGTACTGATGATAACTGCACTGACTACTCTAGAAGTATTTTTTTAATTGGGAGCAACGTTATAAACTGAAGAAATTGATCTAATCAAATTTAAGAGACCTACAGTATTATATACAGGCCTATTGTAGGAGTTGTAACAGTTTGTAATACTTCAAACCACAATGACCAGAGAGGCTTTGATATGATAGGGCATACGCATAAGCTATTAGGCAGGCTCTCTGTTTTGTCACTGAATTTTAATGCGTCATTTCCTGTGGAGAAGTGACCACGGCCAAAACTAGTTGAATTACAGTACACAGGGAAACTTGTCTGTAACAGTCTCCAAATATGTAATGAGGTGTCTCTCTGCTGATAGGATGGCATGCTTATGAACAGAATCACACCATCTTACCCTGTTGTACACCACCTCCAACATTAGAGGCACAGCTTCTCTGTCACCGTCAATACCAAACCGTTTACTGGCAGCACCTATTTGCAGAGAGAAAAACACACACACACACACACGTTAGTAATCCATGTGAGAGTGGCATTAGGCTGCTGTTAACCAGTTCAGAATAGAGCTGCAAAATGTTAAATATCTGCACAAAAATGACACACAGATAGCAGTCAACAATGTTGCAACTTGCAATAACAAAAACTAGATAATTTTTGAGTGACGCATATTGTGAATAATGGAATGAAGTACAGTCAGTTCCACAGTAACTACCACCAGACCTGAGGCATAAGTGGCTTTCCCTGAATTTTTACTTCTCCAAGGAAATGAAAAATCAGAAGTGCAAGTGGTGGTGACGGGTGAAACTAGAAAAGTAGAAGTGGACTGAATCATGATATAGAAATAGCAGATGTTCCTCTACCATAAATTTAGTCCAGTCTCAAGCTCATAATGACTGATGACGCATTTCACTGCAGTTTTGGAATTTTATGTTTGTGGCATTGTTGCTAGGATATGTGTTTGTGTGTGTGTGTGTGTTGCACTCACCCATGGCCTTGATGGCTCGTGTTCCTGCAGTGTGACCCAGCTCGAGGGAGTGGACGAACACTTCAGTCCTCCTCTCTCCACCAGCTAACGTCAACTACAACATTAAAGATTCTCAATCACTCGCCGAGTTTGGAAGAGTGTTTTTCGTTAATTACCCAGAGTGCAGTTCTGTCTCTATTCACAAGGGTGCTGAGGTCGGGATACCAGGGGGGGTTTTGTAATGATTTTGTAGCAGAAAACAGCTCAAGAAAGGCATTTATGGCATGGATGCATCTAATGTATTATAACTGTGTGTGTGTGTGTGTGTGTGTGTGTGTGTGTGTTTTGTGCAAAAGTGTCTGACCTCAGCCTGATAGAGCTGGATCAGAGCTGGCCGGGCAGCATTGCGGCAGTAGTACAGGACCAAGTCGGCCAGGATGGGTAGACGCTGCTCATATGAACCATCATAGGACTCTGACTCCGTCTTTGAGGTTTGCTGCAAAACAGTACAACAAAATGTTACACTTAATACAATTAGACAGCAGGATGATATATGTAGGAATAACCTAAACAAAGAATTAGACATTGTTGAAAGGTCTGAATGATAGCAGTTCAAAGCAGTCATGTCCTCCGCTGGATAAACATGAATGCTAGACTTTTGAAATACATTTGGTTGAGTGGTATAAAAGTTAGATTCCAGTCGTACCTGGCAGACGACGTTGGCAGGCAAGTTAAGCAGGCTAAGGGTGTTTCTTTCGTACCAAGGGTCCAACATACCAAGGAGGTGGGCGATGTCATTAGTACTGTCCCCTGTGCTCTTGAGGTGAAGACCCTGCTCGAGTGAAAGTGACAATTAAAACCAAACACTGGAATTATCATATAGGTGCAGGTTATTCCGGCTTTCCTTACTCCAAAAAATTCTAAAAGCCAGCTCTTTGACAGCTCAAGACATATGATGTTATAAACAAAACTTATTGTTCGATGTTTGAAGTTAGATTGGGGTAACTAGACTTCTTACATTAGACAGGGCCATTCCTTTTGGGGTTCCAGCTTGACCCAAGGGACTGGGGGACCTCAGACTTCCCGGTCCTCCTGCTGAGTCTCTCTTTACAGGCACAAAGTAGAACTGAAGGTTGAAGGCCCGGCTGAGATGCGGACATGCACTCTCCTTCCTCCTCAGGCTGTTGTAGGCCCGGGCCACCTTCCCCGCTACATGGTCAGCACCAAACACAACTACCCTCAGTGTAGTATTCTTACTGTCCTCATCACTGCTGAGAATAGGCCTCCTTCTGAAGCAGACGTGTCTAAGAGTTTGCGGCAGGAGTAGGGGCTCGTGGCTTCGTAACTTGACTTGCTGTGGTAGGGAGTTGGAGCGCTTCTCTCGCACCACTAAAATGTCTTTTGATTCCGTGTTCCCTAAGCTTTTCGCCCTGTACAGAGACCGAGGGTTCTTGGGTTTGATGAAGAGCCTGTAGAGGTGCTGGCTGAGCCGATTGGAAGCTTTTGCGGACTTTGGCGAACATTTTTCCGCCACAGGAGAGGAGCAGATATAGTCATCGGAATCCTCAAAGAAGTCGCTATCAACTCCAGAAGTGACCGAGAAGAGCGATGGGGCGTAGGACTCTGAGGCTACGGACAAGGTGGAGAACATAGAGTCTTTGGAGGCGGTGGACAGGGAGGAAATGGTGGAGAAGGTGGAGGCACGGGGGTTAGCGCTGTAGTCATTGGGGATGAAAGACATGGGAGGCAATTCTACTCCATGTTCGTGCTCCTCTTTGCAATCTTCATCCTCCCCTTCTTCTGCATCCATCACTGTCTCATCCTCCTCCTCGTCATCATCAGTGTCTTCTTCCTCAGCCTGTCCATTAGTGGTGAGATCGTCGGGGTCGTGCTCCAAAAGGGTGTTCAGAACATCTGCAGGAGATAGACAGATATCAGTCACATTGCAAAAACTATCTTGAAGGTAGAGTGCTCAGTATTCATGTCAAGCTCTTTCTATCACAAGTATAACTTGTGAAGGAGCAAATAAGAAAGACAAAATTAGGTAAATTTGGTATTGGAAATATGTCTGTCAAATTAAACCTGGAGAGAGATTTCATGGTGCTGAAAGGAGTACTGTCCTTCAGTATAGATGTATTATGAGACAGAAGGCCCCTGTGCACAGATACACAGATGTCATAAAGTATCATACTAAATACTTTACCAAAGTTATCTTTTTCCCAGTGAAACATGTAACACTTCGCTGTAGGCAGTGGCAACGTCTGCAGCATTCCTGAGAGGGAGGACAGGAAAAAGAACAAAAGACAGCCTATCAGAGCAATATTTACAGCAAACTTAAACATCAAAATCATATCAATATCATATGATATACTGTGAATATGCAATATACAGCCTCTGCAGTTTGTAAAATCTGCCCTCTTACCATCAGACTTCCTTCCATTGGATGCTGGGATTCTCAACCTCTCCCTTAGTCCCTCCAGTCCCTGGATCACATGACTGCGCCCCTTCAGAGGGTCACTCATGGCAGCGGCAGTCTCTAAGACATCACTTACCGCGGTGAAGATCTCACCCAAGTCATTCACAGTTTTTCCCTGCAAAGAATAGTCATAATATGGTATACATCTTGTTACAGTTATCCCCTAAATAACTGGGTTTATTATTTTAAAATCTAATTGTTTGTGTTAATTTCTTCTTTAGAAGTAGATGTTATACTACACATTTCCTTCATATTGCTTACATGGTAGTATAATGCAAAGCCTTTATGCAATTACCTTAAAATATTCTAAAATACCAATTTCATTTTAAATACAGTGCATACAAACAGGGTTTAAAAGTAAATATAGTTTTAATTGACAGGTCAGATATAATTTAAAACTCATATCTGTATAGAAATAAAAATTGATTCTGGTCATTTTAAACACAAATTTATATTCAAAATACCATTTCATTGTTTTTGAGAACTATCTATAGGAGCCTCTGAATCACTGCTATGAGGACATACCTGCAGGGCTCTGTGAATACTATGTAGAGGGTACTTGGTGCCTAGTGTGGACTGGAAGGCGTGTTTGATCAGGGTGATGTAGGTCTCTTTCTGTGAGTGCTGAATGTGACTGAGCTGCTCAGCTACTGAGAGGAAGTCACTTGGCACCTCTCCCGGGTTCATGAGCAGCACAGTCCTGCAGGGGCAGCAGACAGATGGTGTCACTGGTAATGTGTGATCATACACATTACCACAAATACACATGGGAGAAGATTCAAACAGGATGCCACAGCGGTGGCAGGGTTTGATGGGCGGAGAAGGGGATGAGGGGACTTTCCAGGTTATGAACCTATAGTAAGTGCTACCCACCTAAGTGGTTTAATTCAGTTATTTAGTTAACTTTAGAACACTGACTGTTGGATTTTTTTTTCTTTTTGGTGTCAGATCAGATAAACTTAGAGTGAACTACAGATGTGTGTGGAAAAAAACTGTGAATTTTAACTAGAAAGCAGAGGGTACAAAAGGGCGGCCATAACACACACACACGCTAAGTTACAGCTGCTTTTCATTCTACTACAAAGACAAAATTATGTATACACGCAGTAAACTCTATTGTTCTATAGCCTGTAGAAGTGCAGAAAACTTGATCACATATACACTCAACCACTGTCAAGTTCCAGTGAGCAGAAATATTCTGTGGACTTACATTGTCTTGGAATTCTGACTGGAGGTGTTAAGACCTTGCTCTTCTCTCACCAGCCTCTGAAAGGAAATCCCTGTGAAGAAAAACAGAAAAAAAAAATTATTTGATCTGTCGATGGTGATGGTTTTTAACCAAAATAACTCACAGAAATACAGTGTTATTCATAGTGTTCCAGTGGAATAGTTGCAGATAGGGTTACTGGCTACCAGAATATCCATAATGGCTTCATGAAACATTGTTAAACATTGGAATTCAGAAAATGCAGTTCATTTAAGTTCTTAAAGAATTTAATCAATACATATAAAACAAAAATTAATACCCTTGTCTAAGGGATCATAATGAATCACCATGATGTATTTTAAAAAAGCCTAAAAACACATCACAGTGAGTGGAACACTCATTCATTCAAATGTGTTCATTCACAGTCTGCTGCTGTGTTTTTGGCACTTCCTTTGACCCTTCCTGTAAATTTCATCTGTAGGTGTTCACATGTGGCTTCTGCTTTTTTGTTTTGTAAATGCTGAAGTTACATCCGCTTTCAAACAATATCACATTAGTATGAAGAAGTGCCAAGTTCATCCTGAAGCCTTATCATCTTCCGCTCACCACTGTTGTCAGTGCTGTTGTTTGCAGTATAAGCAGAGTCCTTTAGCTCAAGTTGTCATCCTAAATGCATTTCTTTGACTTGCCACTAGGGGGAGTGTGATTGCCAGGGTTGTAATTGCAAAAAACCACTTCTGTGAAAAGAAAAAAGGGAGACCCTTTGGATGAATTATATACTTATATACCTGGGGCCTTGATCTCCAGGTGTAGTGTGGAGAGGAGGTTTTTACACACACTGCAGTAAGGCTCAGGCCAGGTGAGGAAGCAGCGAAACACCTCGATAGCTTCCTCCAGCAGCTCTGTGTCTGGAGGACAGTATGGAGTCTGGAAATAAAAGACACACCAAGAATTTTAGTGTGGCTCTGTTACGGAGCAGCAAGACCTCTTTGAGGCTTCATGGGTCACTGTTTTGCCGTGGTGAGGATTAGTCAGTCCAATTATGAGAGAAGAGTTGCTTCAGAGCAACTGATGATATGACTAAAAACTTGTGACATACCTTATGAGGTAATTAACACAGTTTAGTGTAATAACGTAATGTTATTTCATTATCCAGTGTTTTATTACAGGCTTCATGACAAACAACCAAAGGTACATTTGTCATGTGATTACAAAACCTCAAAGCAGTAACATCGTAAGTTGCTACACAACTCAAACCAAACTCTGGGGTTTTCAGATCCTAGTAAAAAAAAAAGGCTCGCAGACATTCTACTGATGTTGTGTTTCACTAAAAAAACATAGTGTAAAAATATCTACCAAGAATCTTATATTAATATTGAAAACAGCAGCCAATCTTTGTTGGCACAGACAACCCTTTGTTTACCAGCTAGCTCTCTGACCAGCAATACATCAATCAATCAGATGTTTCCTCGTGACTGTACTGAGTGTACTGTTACAGGGACCACTTGATTTTAGGGAAATTTTGTCAATCCAGCAAATGCTGTGTTTTATAGTGTTTTTGCAACTGTGCTGGAGGCTTTTGTCACAGTAATACCTCAAACAAATGTCACAGTGGTTTGAATAGAGGAACTGATTGACCTTTTTGACGGAGAGTACTCTTACGCGCTGTGAATGGCTCTGAGAGGTAACGAAAGGTTAACTGTTTGATAACATCTCGATGAGCACGATTTGTACCTGAAGCAGCGTGGAGGAGAACATGATAGCGAGGGGAGCCACCAGCTCATACTGACACTGCTCCTGAACCTGATCTCACACATCAGCGCACATATTAAGAGAGAGAGACAGACAGGCAGACAGAGAGCAGAGGTTAGGATAACTATACAGTGGACGATATGCTCTTATTGACCATGAACTTTGCTCTTTGTTCTCTCACCTCTTTGGTCTTAATTATGATCTGCTGTAAGAGGATGAGGAAATTCTCTGGGTCTCTCTTCACCAGCTCCTCCAGGCTCCAGCGGTTCATTGACTGACCCGCTGAGCACATCAGCACTGAAACACAGAACGTGTAATTCATGTCAATACATGCCACAGTGCACAGACAGCCACACATAAAAGGAGACATTTGTGAAGGAAAGAAATGTTACCTTAACCCCTTTGGCATGAATTTACCTCTAAAATCTTTTAAAGTAAGTTTAATTTTGTTGGATTTCAGCCATGCTGTGTCACACAGTACATTTTTGTAATGTCAGTTCAGGTGCTGAGCTGAAGAGATAAAGGAAATTACTTGACCAATATTATGTCCACATGCAAAGGATATTAAATACTTCACGTATGTTGTCAGGGTTACAGCAGACTCGTCCATGACAAAGTCCATTGCTGAGTATATTCAGTAAACAGTGACACAGGCAGCAGCACCACTAGGATAATAAGAAAACTGCCTGTCAGACACCAACTAGTGATGCTGGGTTCGTTCCCACCATAGACTGTCAGGTTTTGTTACATTCTGTTGTTGACTAGTGCAAACAGAACGTCTTCTACCTTTATATACAGTATATCTGTACCTATATCTGTATAAGGGCGCCAGTGTAAAAATACACCATTGCATATGGTCATCACAGCTAAATGTGACTGGTTTATACTTTGACAGCAGCGGAGCTATTACAACAATGTTCAGGTCAGCAGTGTATTGGTAGTTGTGTGGTGCATGCTTTCAGCTGAGACATAGATCTTAGACTAAAAGCCAAATTAATTTGGCTCTTATTTAACCAGGTAGAAATGTCATTGTGATAAAAAATAATCTCCTTTTAAATAAAGACTTCATCAAGGATGCACCATGAAACTTATGTTGTGACAACAAATATAATGCAAAAAGACAAGAAAAACAAGCATAGAAATTGCTCGACTTCCAAAAACAGAGTGCTTTATTCAACTGCTTTGAATTATCACACTGAAAAAGAAAATTACACTAAAAGTTACGTAAACGTTTTGTTATTTATTGCAACCGGAAACCTCAGTTGATATGAGGCATTTCATTTCAATTGTGAAATCCACCTAATCATAGCCTAGAAGAATGAAAGTGAATGTGAGACCACGTGTTAATGAAGTGGACAATTTTTTTTGCGTTTGGGTCGGGGACTGCCATGAACCAAACGCTGGTACTTTAAAGCAGATGACGCTCAGTGGTGCTGGTGCACTTCAAGGGTGTGTTTTATCACCTTTTGTACAATGTTTCAGATAGGATGTTTGTACATGTAAAAAAACTGGCAGGATGGATTTCCTGTTGCAAGAAAACAGAGTTAAGGTCTTGTTTGGTACAAGACATCTCAAAATAAAACAAAATTAAGAGTTAAAATCAAATTTGAAAAAAAGAGATAAATAAGGGGGGGGTATTGTTTTGCAGGTTATAGAAAGCATGCATTTAAAATTTCTTTCTTTTTTCCTGTCAAAAAGCCCACCTGAAATGTAATTGTTGTTGAATGTAATTGTTTTGGGATGTCGTGTCGTTTCACACAGCTCTGACTGCATGGTTTCTATTATAGTGTGAAATGGAAACATGAGATAAAACAATGGGAGAAAGCTGTGCATACATTATCTAAAACCACACCAATCTGAAGTCTGTCACACTCACAAAAACAACTGAAAGTGATTGCTGACTCCTCATGCGCATTTTAACTTTCCACTGATCCCTCGGCCTCAACGACTCCGAGTGAATCTCTGAGGAGCTCAGGAAGTAACACATCAGCGGATGTTCAAGTGACACAGAAATATTTTCCAAGAAACTTTGACAGTTGCTGAATTTTCAACTTGTTCACACCCATGGGTGTTATCTAACAATCTCTAAAAAGCAACATGCTGTGTCTATTTAAAGGTCAGAGGTGTATTTGCATCATGAGTATTCGGAGAATGCTGCATGTTAATTTTGATAACATGAAGATAAACGTTTCAAACGATCCTATAGAGACATAAATGTGATTATCTCAGCTCTAAAGTAGCAGGCCACTGGCAAACAAGTGCAAGTTCACGTGAACGTAATCACACTCAAAGGCAGCACACACATCCCTGGATATCTTCTAAACAGACACTGGAGCCACGAAAAAGCAGTAATGAGGAGAACAAGTCGTGAAAAACAAATTCCAGCTTCAGCTAGCATGTTTCAAATGTCAAAACCACCACATCCAAGTCTATCAGCCAGAGCAGGTATGCGTCACTCTATCTGGCACTGGTTGACGTGTGGGAGGCTGATGTCGATTTAATCTTCCGCCCTGTTTTTATACCGTGCGCCGCAGTAACTCCTGGCTCTGGCTGATGATGCTTCACTCACACACTGCGGTCTGTGGCACCACTTCCTCCCAGCTGTCTATTCACACAACTTCCTTCAGCACCCAATAACACATTTCCCCAATGATCTTACAGCAACAGTGTCACCAACAAGCTTAGACGCGTAATAACATAACACCTACATGCTGAATGTCATCACCTGTAACGTCCTTGCATTGATGAGAACAAACAAACACTCTCTGTTTGATTAGCACTGTAAACAACATAATAATAAATGTGGTACTGGTGCAGAAATTTCAGAAAATGTATTGTGTTTACCTTCTTAGAAACAGAGGCTTGACCCACAGCAAAACAACAAAGCCCCTATCTGAGGCTGCTCAATCATTCTACATGCCTCTAAATTATCATGTCAGCTAAAATCATGAATAAAAAGTACACACTTGGTTTTACATTACCTGGGCTGATACACACGTGCACAGAGGGCCAGGATTCAACTGCCAATCTTAGAAACCTTTACACAGCAGGCATACTTGCTAGCAACAAAAATATGCATGGGGGATCTATAACATTAACAATGGCTCACCTCCATTGGTGTCCTCATAGGTTATTCAATGAGCAGCATTTAATACTGAGACCTCACACCTTTGTGGAGATACGGCATCATTAATGCTATTAAATATCCCTATGTTTCTCATGGCATGATAAAATATCTGCTGTGAAAAAAAGGTCTGTTGATCTAACCTGCCCCACCACCAGGCGACCTTTGAGCCCCAAACTACAAACTCACTTTTTAAATCACAGTGTTTTCTCTGTGAACCTTATATCCCACTTTCTGCAAAGGTTGATATTCAGTTCCCTTCTTTGTGTCTAACTGTTTTGATAGTAATATAAAATAATGTGGTGGAAAGTTAAGTCAGAACAATGGATGAATGGATGAAAGGATGAATATTGCAGAGCTTGTTGAACATATTGAACCTGGTATCACTCACTCTGTATATTTTAATGCAGATCCAGAGTAAGAGATGCAGTTTAAAATTGCTATCCTTATTAAAATAAATGTAGGCGATGGTGCATATTAACTTGAGTTAGGGACTCTGGAGTGAAGAAGGTGTATATGACAAAAATTCTCCTGACCATATTAACTTAAAAACATAGAACCGCGGTTAAAATGTATTTCAAATCAGGCTAGAAACACTCCTGTTGTGCACTAGGTTCTCATTTGAATATGTAAGACTTTCACTGAAATGTTACATCACAATTGCCATAGAAATTCAGTCATCATCATTTTGTAGAAACTTCATTGGTATTTACATGGTGTGTCACCGCCCACTGACTGTTTGGGCACAACTTTAGTCTCAACCCGTGGTTCTCATGCTGTTGTATTTCCGAAGTCTTACCGTTCCAGTGGTGTGCCGCCCATGGGCTCTCAGCCCGTCAGACACCTGTCCAGGCGTGCTGGATCCTGTCCTCTGTACATGAGGTGTGCTGCATCTTCACACCGCTCAGGTTCTGCCCAGAGCTGGGGCTTACCACAATTAAGTATCAAAACATGAGACTTCATGAGAAACCATTCCGTTCCTTTTCTGTGGAATTATCTTCAAATTTTGTTCATGCGAACACATAATGTTGTGACTTTATACACACATACTCCCTCTCTTTTCATGGATTATGAGTTGCCATCTGTTTGCATGGGGGGCGATCAGCGGTGAAATATGAGAATTAGCCTATGAAGATACAAACCATAGGGACATTTCTGAGAGGAAGGAAAAACAGACACAGTGTCACTTGTGTTACTGTTTTTGTTGCCATGAGTTCTGAAATATCACATGATGCAACACACATATAGTGAAATTGTCATACTTTCTTTAAAAATAGTTCTTTGTAATGTGTTGTTGTTGATGACCCTGATGAAGACTTCCATGAGTTTTCAATAAAGTTGTTTTTATTCTACAAGTGTTGCTGGAGTTTTTTATCTTTGGATGCCTCTGCCGCCAAATCCGCAGTTTTATCTTAAGTCTTGAAAAAATGTTGAAAAGTCTGTGATTTATTTAAAATATTAAATACAACTACAACAAGCTACCTCTACCTCTGGCTCAGTGTCATTTATGTCTTTCCAGATGTTGCCAAAACCATGTAAATGGAAGAAGGACTGGCAGTTTAACAAAATCTACAAATGAGCCTTATTCAAACTCTTGAAACAGGAAAAGCCTGTCCACTACACACAGTAACTTTAAACTGATGACATGTAGCTCAGATGAAGAGTGAGTAATTGAGTATAAACACAATGGACAACCATAGAAGTACACCAAAAAGCAGTAAATACGTTGTATATGGTTTGCACTCAATTCATGACATTTAAACATTTACTCAACAAACTGATAGCAACATTTAAGCAAGCAAAACATGTCTTCAGTACTCACAATATGACTTTTATAGTGAGTTGAAAAGAAAAACAGCCCTCAGTGATTTCATATTAAAGTCAGGTTCATAAAGAGTGTGAAACAAAAGCTGCAGATTTGATGGCATCAAAATCAAATATGTAATTCAATGTATACCACAGCATTGTAAGTACATCATATCAAACACTACTAGGAGATGAGGATGTGCTGAACTTCCTTTCAAACTTTCAGTTTATCAGTGCATTTGCAGTATTTTCTTGAATGACGTTGTGGTTGTTTCAGTTCTATTTATGAATACATCTCATCAGAACTTTATGCATAACAAGATACAGGGCGTCCACCAGCGACTTAAAAAGAGTGGTGTGACAGTTTAATAAATCTGTACCCTTCAGGGTAAGATAAACAACATTTGTGGTGACAGTGCTCTGTTAAGCACAGTTGAAATAAACCAACCAAAACCAAAAGCCAATGAAGTATACCTCAACCAACCATAGTGTTTCAGTAAAAACAGGAAACATATGGTCAAATTGGTACAGACCACTTTTCACTCGTTCCACCAACATTGCAGCAACTATGAATTCCCCTAATTAGCAGATGTTCACCAATATGAGACTGCTTGTACCCTGATAAGACCAATCACAAATGACATCTTTAAAGAAACAAATTTATTTGTCAACATAATTTGTATTTTAGTTTGATCTATTATATATAGTCTCTGTCTTCCTACTAGCATTTTATTCTTATAGCAACAGTGAGATTGGTCCAGCCACATGTAACTCATCAGGTACAAAACTGGAAAAATAAACTCATCTTCTGATATATTTTATGTATTCTGATGCCAGGTTGTGAACTTGGATGACGGCTCACTGACTCACTGAATACTACATAAATAGATAAAACCCCATGTAATTTGTCTACAAATGCAAATAAAAATTAGACATTGCATATTTCTGGATTTGATCAAGACATTTGTGTGAGATGATTCGTTTGAACATTTAAAGACAAATACCGAGTTCACTGGAACTTTAATGAGCATTCATTAAAATGTGGTCGGAAGGAAAGTTTCAAAGTTGCTGATAATGTAATGTTGCCTCTCAGATATTTTAGAGCTTCTTTTCTTTCCTCATATTAGAGTTTTCATGGAAATGCAGTGCAAATGCAATGTCAAATTTGAGAAGCAAACAATACTGAAAAGGGGTCAGCTTTTAAAGATATTGATCATTAATTATCAACTTTTGACCATATTAATGTGAGCTAAATGCAATTTACGACATTTTTCAATGAGGAAAATAGTGATGCTAATTGAAAATGAGCATATTACAGCTTTGTTTACAAACATTTTAGTGTGACAGCGTTGGAAAACAACTATGACTTCATTAACGTTTGATTCTATCATTGGTGTCCTTTAAATACACAAATAATTCATGCTAAAAAGTGTTTATATTTATCGGTGAAATCTGCAACAAGATTAGTTACAGAGTGAAGTCAGGCAGAGACAGAAATGAGCAATGACATCAAAAACTGTTTTATCGTTATATAAAGTTCCCCTTGAAGAGCGTAATAAATTCAATACATAAATAGATGTATCAAATGATCAATGTTAGTGCGGCTCTTTGCTGTCACACAACCACCCACCTCAGCTATTATTACAGTGCATCTCAATACACATTATGTTGTTTTACATCTGTGATTAAATAAACAAGATGACTATTTAGTTTCTCTTTAAAAACAATATTAATCATCTTGTGAAAACGTCACCTATTCTTTCAAGGTTTACAAATTAAATGAACTGTAGACACACTCGGCTGCACAAGCTTTTCATTAAATGCATGCTGATGCATCAGTTATGGCGAGCTCAGGTTCAGGGCCAGAGATGAAGCTGAATTATCCCTCACCTCCCTGCCACTCTTTTGTCCTTAGTTATAGGGTATTGTGTTCTAAGAGGTGTCAGGTAGCACTGAGGCGGTGTATGGAAGTGCAGGCGAGCATATCGGACACTTTCAGATAAGGGCTCGGTCATTGTCAAGGTCGGACAAATGGATGAAAGCCGGTGAGGTGGAAGACTAATAAGTCAAAGCCGTGATGACTCACCATCCAGGATGGGTTCAGTGGAGACATGTAAAAAGTAATAAAGAAATAAGACCTTATATGAGGTGGGAAGATGTAGTGAAAGTTCATTACTACCAACAGTAATAGTTTGGTTAATGACAAAGTTATTTTCAGTACCATGTGATGTAATCCCCTTTACAGTAGCAGCTTTATATTATATTTACTTGAAGCAAGAATGATATGATTTTACTCTCAAAGAAAGATATACATGCAACAAGATGCCATATACTGATGATCGTGCCTTTAGGAATGTAACAATAATTTAAATCCAGCTATTTGTTCATTTCTCATCATTATATACAGGCAGCTGGTCCCGGATCGACTCGGTCTGGCGGGATCGCTTACTCGTGTCATTCCCCCACTCTCTCCCTGTTTCTGTCTCTTCTCCACTATCCTGTCTAATAAGGCAAAAGCCAAAAAAAAAAAAAAAAAAATTAAAAGAAAATAGTAATAAAACATCACACCTATTAAAATTAGCAATAAAGAGAACTCCCTCTGCACTGTGGGTATACTACGACTCTGACTTTAACAGAAATAACAATCCCAACTCCAAGCGTCATCTAATAGTTGTTCCGTTGCTAGTTGCTAGTCGTATTGCAAATGCCCAGGTCTGTGGTGTTTCATAAGAGGATGTAAGCAGCACATCTAAGAATCAACAAGTCACTTCCACTTTTCATGGGTTGCAACACATGGTGTGTATGAAAGCAGCATTGCGTGGCGTGGAACTATTTGAAACAATCTCAAAATTGAGAAACACATGTGTTTCATATTTGACCTTCAATGTATTAGTCAGGGAGACACCATGTGAGCAGACAGACAAAGTGACAGCCCTGGCTACAATTAGCAGCTAATGTTAAGGTTAATGTTCAATAATAAGGCGTTGTCAGCTAACAGCCACCAAAGGAAGACCACTGGTCCACAACAACATGACACTTACGTATCACAAAACAGCCACTGTCATAACATCCCAAACAATCCAATCACTTCTTCCCTTGTCCTTCTGCTTAACTTTTCCATGCTCTCATCTACCCACGTTGACCAGTGGCTGCCAAGATCATTAAAACAACCAGGGTTACTGTTTGAACACAGACCATATTGGTCACCGCAGGTCTTCAAACATGGTAACATAAGTCTTCTTGTTTCATAGGTTTTCACTGCTGTGGGTGTCAACACCAATACTCATTTTAGCCTAGTAGAAACCTTTGAAATGGGTTACCGATATCCAAATCGTCTTCTGATGTCTTCTCAGCTAGATTTGCCACAGTGTCAATAGTTTTTCTTTAACTAACACCTCATGTCACTTTGTGTCGCGCCACATCAAAATGTTTACAGAAGACAGACCTCCACATCACTCTCAGGCTCTAGATCAAGCGGTGTACAAATGTCAACATTTAGACAAAACAAAGCAGCTCAGCACTGCTTCCTCCACTGTCTCTTTCTCATACTGTCCTCTTTCTTGTCTCCTTCATCCTCACAGGCCCTTCCCATCTCCCCCCACTGATCCATTACCAACTGCTTCCCTAACAGGAAGATAACTTCCTGCTCAGCTGAGGAAGCAGGTGCCTCCCTATTGTTGTGGTGTGATCAGACTCTCAGATCCTCCCACAGACCAAGGAGAACTTTGTGTGTGCGTGTGTATGTGTCGTGTATAGTATGCAAGCCTGTCATTTTCTGAACACCCCCACCCCGGTGATAGAGTCTGATATTCACATCAGTCTTCCTCTGCTGGCCCATAGACCTGTTATTCCTCCTTCTCTACACTGACCTGCTAGATGCTGAACTGGCCCCTTATGGCTGCAAGGAAACAACAGCGGTCCAACTCAAAAGCTCTGCTGTAACTAAGTGCTTCCCTTTAGTTCAAGTAGCAGCTGGTGAGAACACACCAGTCTGATCTCTCATGCTGGAGTCAAAACTAAAGCTGGAGTATGTGTGTGCCATTAAAATCACTGAGGATGCTTTGTTGTTGTCTGTACAGTGATAATTCACAGATTTAAGTTAAGCTTTAAAGTTGTTTAAATGGCGACAATTGACAAAACTCACCTCGGGTCATTACTTGCAGTCATAATCACGTGATTGCCGCTTGACACAAGAATTTATAGACGTTCAAATTTCCTTTTTTTTTTCTGAGCACCTTAAGGGCTTTTTGTTTATCTCTTGGAAGTCTCTTCATGTAAAACATATTCAGTAGAACTACAGTGTGTCACGGCTGCATAGAGAGACCCAAACAGGAAGTATCAACTTTAAAAATACACTGAGATGCAACAATTTGCTCTACATCAACCTACAGCAGCAAAAACACAGGGTTGTTCTGTCACTTGAAATTCCTCTGTATAGCTTTTGGTCTTCACTATCAATAAACACTGATAAAACTACCATGAATGCAAATATCAGGTACTGTAATATCAGGTTATGGCACTTCCTCATACAATAACAAGCGGCCAGCAGTGACTCTGCTACAGGAGCAGGACAGAGTGAGTCCTTGTCTGCTCCATTCCTCCAGCAACATTAGGTTTATCCTTAACGTGATGAGGACACGAATATCACGACTTCAGTGACCTCTGTATTGTTTAGGTAATATTCTTAGGAAAAACATTTTACGAGCTTAAAATTACGTCACAGTGTGTTGTTGTTTGGGGTTTTCTTCTTTTTTGGTAACAACATGTTTTGCATGTGCACACACACGGGGCTGCAGACCTCAAAGTATGTGTTGTAAGTGAAAATGAAGATTTTACTGATACCACAGCCGTAAAGAGACAAACAGGAAGCAGCATTGTAGATAACACACAGTGCTGCCCTGGGATACCTCAATGATCACCTCCTGCTAGATGTGAAAAACAAATAGACCATTGGTAGTCTTCAAACTTCATAGCAGAATATCTGTGGTACAAAACAACAGAGGTATCAACATCTCTATCAAAAGTAATTAATGTTTGTTTTTTTCTCTTTGAACAAGCCAGGCACCCCCACCCCCCACCCACCACACACACCCAGCTCCGGCAGTTTTTATTTCTCAACAGGAGTTTGTATAAGCTGTGTGTAATTGAACAATTTCTGAGAAGAATAGATGATCCCTTCCTGTGGTCGCACTGTGGAAGAGTCTGTCTTCATCTGTTGGGAAGGATGCAGCCCATGAGTAACAAGGAGTTCATTATATTTAATGCTTATCTATTTCTTTTGGAAAATATTAGGGTGACTGGAATTTATTGGTCTACACTATAGACAACCACTGAGACAGAAATTAGAGTGACTGTGGGATAAATCACAGCTAAGTGGAATCAAATTTAGCGTGCTTTCTTATCCCAGGCATAAATCCCAACGGTAAGTTCATTTCCTACGGTATAGTACCAGCTGGTTTATCTTGGAAGGGGACTTATGAACACAGCTGTAAGATTTGAGACATGAGACTAAGATTTGCATCCAGACTTGACTGCTGCTGACTTGACTGAGACCTGACTCCTATACACCACTTAGTAAGATCCCGGAAAAATCTTTAAAAATTGAAGGCAGTGACATGTACGCACACAGCTTGAATATGCAAATATTTGGCTGATGTACTGAAAAGCACATGGTCTATCTTGTGTTTCTTTTCTTGCATTAGACTTTGAATTTACTCATCAACACTTGTGACTTGGCTCGGCTTTATCTCAATGTGAGTGTTGATTTGGATTCAGAGAAGACTGGACATCACTGTATGACTCTTTTTCTCGTTTCAGATGCAGTAACTTTTTATGAACACTGTGCCTTTAATCCACATGTGGCTGACAAGTGGTTAGTTAATGTAGTAAAAAGGATGTTGAGTACAGGCGTTGGCTCAATGAGTGTTTCTATGGGTGGAGCCATAAAGACCACCTGACAGATTCTGGCATGTCAGTTGAACCTCAGGGACAGTTGACAGGATTCTTTGCTTTTCATTTTAGTGTTTTATATCTATCCAAATAAATGATGAACTTGATACAGACTGAATGGTGTTTTGCCATTGCATGAAGTGGATTATAACTGGTATAATTGTGTTGAATTATTTCAAATCAGTTAGACCTCATAACAGTAAACAAACCACATCCACGAAAATCAGTCCAGGCGTGAACCCTCATAACCTCATGATGTAGCTGAAGGTGCTGACACAAACGCTTCAGATCAACACATCACACTGCCTTAAATCATCGTTCCCATTTCCACCAGACACATGCATTTCAAGCAAGAAAACATCCAGGCGCCTAACACGTGCTTTCTCCGTCTCTAACTTCCTCGGTGTTTATTAAAAGCATGAATCATATATAGAGATGTAAAGTTCCCAAATCGTGTCACAGCAGGGTGTGAAGCTCACAGGGGCTGTCAACAAGACAACCTGCTTTTCCCATCACTGTGATGCTGAGGCAGCCGTAAATACCGACTGAAACAAGACTCCGCAAACTGCATTGCAGAGAAGTAAAGTCTGATATTATACAACACATTTGCATGAGTCAACGCAAGATGACACTAACAGTTGACTCTGACAGAACCAGCTTTTAAGACCAAAGTCCCTAACATGTACATATTAAATAGATAAAGCTGGATAACACTGTCACAAATAATCATGTTATCAGACAGTTAATGTACATGAAAATTTAGATGCAAACAAGTTAAGGCTTCCATATCAAGTCAACTGTCGTCTGAGTCTTTCTGAACATTATCAGAAAGACTCTTGTCCCAAACAAGTCAGGTGACGGCAGTGGCTGCTGTCCTCATCCCAGCTCACAGGCGCAAGCAGATGCCTTTACATCGTCTTACCTGCACTTTATCCAGCATCCATACCCTCTGCGCGTGTCTTAAGGTCAAGCGTCAGAGCCGCGTCTGTCGGCGCTGTGCCACGTGCGGGTTAACAGGCAGAAGCTACATCCTGGGCGCGGCGCAGTCAAACAAGTGAAATCAGTCTCTGATGGTTGACTTAACAAGGTTTCTTGCGTTTATACATACAGCCGTTCACAAACAGGAAGTGTAAGAGAGGGTGCATGTGAGCACAATGAGGGGCTACTCTTGTTGTGTGGTGAGTAAAGCCCTATAGGGTGAGGAAGTCGTAGGTTGTGTGCGTGTCACCATGTGCGTTTACATGCGTGTCTGAGTGGCTTCGTGTGGATTTCGAAGGGATGTTTAGCTACAAAGTATGGCGTGTTCCGCTGCTCACATTGGGGTAGTCTTGTTTTGAGATGCTGGTCTTTATTATACAGATGAACCAAGTACCGGTGATGCTGCACTCCTAAATTAACACAATATATAAACAATATTTTATCTTATGATTTTGACCCAGGATCAGGATCAATAACTTTATATTTTTCAGATTCAATAAAGCTTGATAAATGAAACTGTTGCCTGTGCAATGATGCATAATGATCTTAAGTTATGTGTGTTAATATCAAGTGTGCCAAAACTAGAATAAACTCTTCATTTGTATTTATTCCTTATTCCTCCTCTATATATTAAGTCGAAATGCATCATGCCCTTTACTCCTGTCATTTTACATTGCATATACTAGTGACTGAATTCCCTTCTCTCAGGAGAAATGGTAGTGACAACATTAACAGCATTTCAGATGCTATTGTTTCATAGTTTTGGCTGGAAAGTAACATTTCAACTTGTAAATTCAAAGCTTATGTGCCCTTATGAGAGTGGTTACTGGTTTGATGGAAGATGGGAGGGAAAGGTTGTAAGTAATCATTGAAAACTTGTCGCTTTTACGTTTAGGAAACAATCTTTTGAAATAACTAATGTATTAACAATTCACAAACTGGGTAAACTGATTTTTATTACCATAAAGGTGATACTATGAAATACAAAGTCTGATGATGAAAACAAAATTGGAAAGTCACTGAACTGGTTTTGTAGTTATGATCCGGTGTTAAAACTGAAACTTCATCCGAAACTGGACTCAGAAAGGTCACTCATCTACTGAACCTCTATTTGATGTCTGGTGCCTCTGATCCACAGTGCCAGCACAGATTCCATTTCATTTTGTTTTATTTTTTCCTTCTTTACAAATTAACTTTCATCAATGAACTTAGATCTTAAAATCTTGGTTCAACTATATAAAGCCTTTGTAACATTTGAATGTGTATAAATAAAATGTATTATTCTAATTGTCATTATCATACGTGACCTTTTAATGCAGCAGGCATGACGAAAATAGTCAGTGGAAATAGACTGAGATGAATAGCTGAGATGAATGCATTGGCGAGCTTCAAAGAAAGTGAGTCACTGGCTGAAGTTAGTGAAGAGGTTAAAAAAAAAAGGAACAGGTCAAGCAAGATGAACAAAGAGGGAAAAAAATGATATAATTGTTCAGAGCTGCAAAGTGATCAATCAATAATCAATCAAACATGTAGAACCTCAGTGGACTGAAAGAAAAAGAACAGAAAAAAAGCAAGGGGTAAATCTTACTGATCATAACTGTTCTTTTTTCACCTGCATTTGTAAACATGTGGTTTTACTGTATAGAGACATGTTTTCTAGAGGTCACTCTGAAATGTCTGATGGTCCAGAAGTTCCTCTTCTATAGGAAGATTCATTAGATGATTTTCAGATAAGGGAAGTCATTTCATTTCATTTTATCGTGTTGATGCGCGTGCTGCTCTGTGTGGTTTTGCCGTAGGTGTCAAATTTGTTAACATCATCTTTTTCTGGTTGCCCAAACTCAACCCTGTATGGAACAGTTTGTTTTATTTTTTGGTTTTATTCTTGTTTCCAGCTGGTGAAGTATAGGCAGTGTGTCTCCATGCAGCAGATCTGAGACTGACAGAGATTAGATAAAAACTGTTTTTATTCTTCTTTCCATGTCAGAGCAGATATAAAGCAAATAGCTGATAATGCTGAAACAGAGAAGTGAAGCCAGAGCAGCAGCTGCAGGACTGATAATACTTCATCGTACCTGAATATAAGAGAAGCGAGAACTGAAATAAGAAATATTAACAGAAATGCTGACCGAAAGGCTTTTGTTTGAACCCAGTGAAAAACATGATGATCACATGTTGTTTATAAGACTGAGACCAAATTTGACTGTGCCTTCCTCATTAATTTGCCTGCAGCATTTATTAGACACTATTAAACATGTTTTGAAGCTTATTGTTTGCATGATGTCGACCCTGCCTTGTGTTTCTATTCCTGTATTTAATACAAATTACCACTGATTGATTTGGGGCAGAAAATGTATCTGTGTAATTAAACATGTTTAAATAGTTCATGCATAGTTGATTTATAGGCCAGCTCTCAGCCTTATTGTGCATCCTTACATCCAACAAAGAGCAATTATCTCCTGATGTTAATTCTGCAAATGACAACTGATGCTTTAATGTATTCAGCTGTATAATCAGTCCACACTTGTGGCTGTTTAACTCTTTGAGATCACTCACATAATCCCTTGTTAGAATTTTTACGACATCAGCCTGATGCAGTGGTATACAGTGGTTTAACATCCACCAAATTCAGACATACAGAGGCCAATCGTCCTCATCCTCAGTTCGACAAACAGCGTAATGCCTCCACCGCCTGGGAGAAGTAGAAGAGACCGCACTCTGCACACTAAGCTGGCCTTTTCCTTCTACGGACACAGGATGGCGCTGTTACTTCTGCTGCCAACATTCAACAGGTCTCCCAGAGCAGCAGCAGCAGCAGCGCCAGGATGGACCGCACGAGACCGCAACAACTGTGTGCAGGAGGGATGTCTCGTGCAGAATAAAGCAGTAAGTCTGTATCTGTTCTGCTTTTTTTTTTATTCTCAAGACCTGATGCTGTTTGCATGTAAGAAGACGCCTTTTTGTGTCGCTTCATATCTCAACTGACGTCTGTTAGGAGACTGCTGTCTTACAGCTCGCATGAGCACTGGAGGCACAACTGTAGCCATCTGGAGGTGTTGTATTTCTCACTTAGGTTTCGCTGCCACATTAGATATACTTTCATCTTATTGTGGTGTTTATTTTGAAGGATAGTCAATTATCTAATTCGTTAAGCTGCAACGACAATTTACTTAGCTATTCCTACATAGTCATTTATGGTTTCTAGGAAACTTGAGGTTGACATAGAGTCACTTTTTTTATTTTTATTTTGAATGCTAATAGCTCTCAACATTTAGATGAATCGTAGTCAATACACTGCAAACTGGAGCCTTATTGAGCCTGACAGCGTCGAATTTTGTATTTATCACCATGATGCTGCAGATCCCCATGTCTTACAAGGTGATATGAGCTGTTACACCTACTACCACACGTTTATCGTGCAAGCAATTGAAAACTCGAACAACCTGATATTGATCATTTGACTGTAATTTGTCTAATAATAGCTTTGCTTCCATTCTTTTTACCTTTGATTTAACTACAGCAGTCATATCAGGTGTAGTTCCAGATATGAAGGGTGTGGCAAGCGCCAGATCAGTTGTGTGTTTTGCTCCAGTTGTCGTCGTCTCCTTTTTCTGCCTACGTGGATTTAATTTGCGCCTCTCGCCACGTCAATCTTCTCACCGATTCGCCTTACCAGTGGATGTGATTTGTTTCCGCTAGTGTCACCCCCCTCCTCCAGATGACTGACCTAAAGAAGCTGCGTGCCAAGCGAGATCCGATCCGAGAGAGAGAGAGAGACAGAGAGAGAGAGAGATTGTGAAAAGACCGGCAGGAGGGTGGGACTTCCTATTAGGACACTAGCGACTCAAATCAGCCGCGCTCCTCTATTTTACGCAGAGATTTGAAAACAAACAACAAAACAGGAGAACATGATTTGGCGCGACAGAAAATATCCTTCCATCGCCTGCGTCTTCCACATCTTTTTTTTAATTCTTCTCCAGGTAAAGTGGGCTTTATAGATTTCTTTTAAAAAACAAAACCTGACATATGTATGGTGTAGTGAGTGATCATATATTAATGACAACTACTAATTCTAGCTCGAAAGCTTTTCTTTGGGAAATGTTTGAAGGCCTACATTGATATCTTCTTGTGTGGACTTAAACTTTGTTTCTCTCTCCTCCTGTTCCACATGCTCGCTGTTTCCCCTGCCTTCTCAGCAGAGCCACTAGAGGACAGGGGACTGCTTAAGTAAGGGCTGTGGATGTGCATGACCATGCTGCTCGCCGCGTCCCTGTCGTGCCGGAGCGCCCTCGGCGGCTACGGGATGAGCCCTGTTCGCGGCGCAGACCTCTCCGCCGGACCCCTGCTACGACGAGCACGGCAACCCCGCGGCGTTGCATCCCGGACGTCAACTCCGCCTTCGGGAAGGAGGTGAAGGTGTCTTTCTGGCAAAACGGCCAGTCGCTACTGCGTGGTGACATCGGCGGAGAAGGAGACGAAGGACCGAAACTGTCACATAAACAGACCCCAAGTACCACCTCCGGCGTACCCTGACGGACCTCAACAACCCTCACAACCTCACCTGCTGGCGGTCGAGAACTTCTGTCAGTATCCGCAAAATGTCACCTGACTCTGTCCTCGGCAAAGTTCGAGGTCACTTACGTGAGCCTGCAGTTCTACTCGCTGACGAATCATGGTTATTTACAAGTCCATGGATTACGGTAAAACTTAGGTACCCTTTCAGTTTACTCGACCCAGTGCAGGAAGATGTACAATAAGCCAAACGGAGCCGTCATCACCAGTAGAACGAGCAGAGAGGCCGTCTGCACGGACTCCCACACCGGTATGTACCCTCTGACCGGTGGGCTCATCGCCTTCCAGCACCTGGACGGCGACCGTCGGCGCGCACGGCTTCGACAACTCCCGGTGCTGCAGGACTGGGTGACGGCCACCGATATCCGTCATCTTCAGCCAGTTGCACTTTCCCGGCGACGAGAACGGACGACTCGGAGCTGGCTGGGACTCGTACTTCACGCCGTGTCGGACCTGCAGGTCGGAGGAGATGCAAGTGCAAGCGGGCGCGTCTCGGTGCGTCAGAAGGACCGGGACAGGGTCCTGATGATGCAAGCACAACACCGCCGGACCGGAGTGCGACGGGTGCAAACCTTTCCGCACGACAGACCGTGGCAGAGGCCACAGCCAGGGAGGCCAACGAGTGTCGGTAGAGACCATCACTGTACTCCCCGTCCTGGTGCGGCTGTCTCTGATGCTGAGCAGAGCCGCTTGGCATGTAGGATACATTTATTTACACTGGCTGCTGTGATTTTAAGATAAACTGTCGGCTACAGTGTAAATATTTCATCAGTAAAAAGAAAAGAGAGATCAGGCAGATGTTAGATGGATAAAGTGAAAGCTAATATAAATGTGTGCGTAAAATATACGTTTTGATGATGGTCTTTTGAAAGTAAAGAACAAAATAATAATAATAATAATATCAATAATGTTTATCGTAGGTTTATGACTAATCTGCTACTATTATAACAGATTCAGCTCATTAAACTAAAACTCAATTATTCCCTTTAAACATAACCACAGCAAATACATTTTTTCTCTGATATTGGCGCGTCCACGAGCATATTGAAAACTGGGTTTTTAAGTCACATGCAACATGAAATGCAATTTGAGAAGTCCATTGGCTTGTTGCAGGCCATAATAGTAGACACAAGCCACCTCAAACAGGACCACTGAGCCTAATCATCCGCCGGAACATTTCTCATGTCTACTTCACCGCTGCAATAAAGCGATGCCTTTTATTTATTCTTGAAGAATCCTGTAACAAACCACCGCAGTAGTAGTGAACACAACAGATTTTTTTTTTTCTTCTTTTTATTGTCACACAATTATTTTCCACATCAAAATCGTCGTGGAACGATGTATCAAAATGTCAGGGTGCTGTGGTTAAGTGTAAAGACGAGATTAATTTATTATGCAAATTTATAAAGCTTTACAATTTATGATTATATTCTAAAATATTGTTATTAAAGTGTTTAATGGTTGCAAATTAGAATGTTTCAATTTTACTTTCGTATTGCATTAATTGGAAATATATGTTTTAAAAACGATGAAAAGTGCAAATTCCTTTAATTTGGATAATGTTGTAATTATTGCTAGCATTATTCATAGACTGATGATCAAGCCGGGGCAAAAATAATAGACTTTATGGTAATTAAAAAATACAGTATTTTCAGTCTTAAAAAAGGAAAACAGGTGTTACAGAAAAAAAACAGCAATCTCTGCTGCTGATCTTGTGCCTCAGAACCTGCATGTTTCATCAACTGCTGAGTGATCAAAGCTACAGTAGTTAGTTTATTACAACCTGGCACAGATATAGCTATAAAACTGAATTGAAACACACACACACACACACACCACAGAATCCAGAATCACTGGCCCGAGTTTCTGTCAGTGTAAAGTTCTGTAATATCTAGAGATGCAGATAAGAAAACAAGCCTGGACTTGTGAGATGATTTAAAGATTGTTAGCACAGATTAATGAAATTACTGAATTATGTTGCTGTATTGAAGTAAGACAGGCAGCACACTTTTGAGGTGGGACTGGGACCCCAGAAGATCATATGGACTTTCTTTAAAACATGCTTTTTATTTTTCATGAAATCCTTAATAACCAAGGGACAGTGTTCATAGCCACTTTTTGGCCTGGTTTCCCTCCAGTCCCTGTTTGCATTTTAGATTTTGATTTTGTTCATCATTCTTTTACTTATTACTTTTGGATAGAAGGCTTTAGTAAGTGTCCCTCCGTTGCAGAATAACAAGAGCTGCAGTAATTTGATATTCTGCGGCTGCTGCTGGCGAGGTGTACAGCGTTGTGCAGCCAGAGAACAGAGACACAAGGAGGCAGAGGGTGTGATGATAGAGCCTGAAACTAAAACCTCGGTGTCTCTGCACAGTCTTAGAAAAGATACATCATCGTCACACAAACCGAATTTCAAACCCTTATTTTTTCCTCATTTTTGCTGTAGGTCTGCAGGGAAAGAGGCGCTATATTGTTTGACAGTCCGGCACATGTCAGCCACTTTGACACATGTAGCTGTTTAAAAGGTTTTGTTTGCGGTGTTGCCTGTTTCTAAAGCTCTGAGACTTTCTTACTGACACATGTGAATGTGTTGCTAAAATCAACAGAAACAGTTTTGTGGAAATATCCACATCGATACTATTATTGACTCTCTGGACAGGGTCATAATGTAACAAAAGAAAGCAATGACACCAAGGCTTTTTTTTTTTTTTTAATTCTTTGGTAGGTTATTATCAGTGCCATTCTGCATACTTGATTTTATAGAGGCCAACCATACTGATGTGATTTCCTCTCTACATTATCAACCCTTCAGACAATATCAATTATATTTGGTTTTATCCCTTTGTGAAATTAAATACATTTTACATATGTAGCATCAAAAATGCTTCCACAGAAAAACACAAAAGAGACAGGAAGTAATTTGTGTGTTGTAAGCACTAATAAACTGCCCATCCTCCTCTATATCTCCCTTACACTAGAAATCTCCAGCAATAGTATAGTAATAATTAGCCAATATCAGAGCGCACAATCGTGCTGCTGGAAAGAAAAAAACCTGTTTACAGGCTCAACTCCTGCACTCCTTACAAATGAATTGTTTCCTTCAACTACTATCCTCCACACTGTGTTTTACTGGACCAGCATATGCGTCTCAAACTGGAGCCACAAAACCTGTCCTTGCATCCATGTTGTCAACAAAATTTTAGTTTCATGACATCATGTGGTTATAGAAATATGTGTGTGTGTGTGTGTGTGTGTTTGAGCTAAAGCAAATGTAAATCTTGAAGAGGAAGAAAATCACCTCTTCTCAGGACAGGAGTAGACAATGGAAGGGCGTGTGCGATGGTTGAGTGCGTGCAGTGGGACATCTGAGAGTGTGTTCGCACCCACCTTAATGACAGTGCCGTGAATGTCACCGGACTCATACGGATATAGTTATCACAATACAAGGTCTGGCACTGTTTTGGGGAATTCGGAACGGCGTGAGCTCCTGACTCTGGGATATTCCCTGTCGTCACTTCCACCAAAAACCAGCAAGAGAGCACATCTGAGCAGCTTGAATATCTCTGGTTTTGTTTTGAAGTGCACTTTCTAATTACTTCATCTGGATCTTAAAGGACACTCATGCTCCTGAGTGTGCACCTCAGTCCATTTGGTTATTGACTCTCCTTGAGGTAAGGAAAAGCTTCTAATGCAGTGAAGTTCATGTGCTTTGTAAGACCTGTTTGATCTCAGTTTAGAGGTGTTACTCTGAGCTTTCAGCACAGGTAGGAGGCGTCGCTGCAAACTCTGTTGTAGTTTAACTCTTGGGAGTGGATGCACTATGGCCTGTTGGGATGCTCCTGCAGCCTTGGCAGTGTAATTGAATATGCAGAAATCCCCTCAACCCATGTAGTAAGAGGTGGCACTGTTTCACCTAATTACTGTGCAATTGAGAAAGGCTGCAGCCATGAGAGTTCTTTCATGCAAATGAACTGTGGGTAAAGTAATTTTTAAAAATCCTTCAGTTTCAGGTTTGTGCAGTTTACTGGGCGTGTCGAGCGAAAAGAAGAAAGTGTCTTGAATAATTCAGGGAGATTAGAAGGCAAGCTTGAAGGCATGCAGAATGAGAGGACGGCCTCGCATGAGAAGCAGGGACAGGAGGGCTGGAGACAGGCAGGGGCGACAATAGTGAAAATGAAAGAGGCAGACGTAAGCGAGAGGGGGCATGATGGGAAAATGTATGAGAGAGACGAATGGGAAATAAAGGGGGCAGTGGAGTGACATTTCCATGGCCTGTGGGCCATGAAACATTTTGACAATTGTCTTTTTCCAGGCGCCACTTATTGGGCCTGTGTGGGAATATAAAAGGCTGCGAGAAAGGAAAAACTTTTTCTTCCTTTCCGCCTCTTAAATTCAGAGTTCATTGATGCTATAACTTGGAAGAGATTCTCTCAGCTCACTGCAAAATCCTTCCTCGCTACTGTTACTCCTCTTTACAAGAAGTTAGTATCACCTGGATGATTTGCCTTTGTTTTGCTCATTATATCACAATCTGCGGCAGAGTTGGAAGCTCACTCAAACGCTCCCAGGTGCTGTTCAGGGCATCTGACGGCAAGGAGCAAACATACATGCTGAAAAAATTCCCAACCGCAGTTGATTTGATACCCATTAAAATAATTGAGCTTTAAAGCCACAACCACTTGTATAAGTATTTTAAGTTTTCACCTCATGATGTCTGAGTGTGTGTTTCCAACTTGAAACCGTTGGGTAAAATTCCTACTTTACAAAAAAAAAAATAAAATAAAATCTTGAATAGGTCTTGAATGCCTCGACAAGATGTGAATAACTCAAACAAAATGTTCAAGCAAGCATATGTAAACACTTAAAGCAGCTGTGTGCTTGCGAAGTTTGGTGTATTTTCTTATTTTCGCGTTACTGCCCAAACCTTAGTGAGGCTTCAGTTAATACCAGAACAAATGAAAGTGGAGTTTGATAGCAGCAACAATCAGGTTTAAGGTTTTTTCTCTAACAGAGTAAAAAAGAAAAAAAAGAGTTGTTAACCACAACCATAGTAAAATAGAAATCCAGCATAGAAGGCAGAAATGTAAATTTCTGTGCTGTGTGCTTACAATTTTTACGTCACCATGAGGCCCCAGTCTACAAAAGACCAAAGTTGTCAAGTTGTGTTTCTATTCAACCACCTTTGATTGAGGACGATCATCGCTCCTTGCATTTTGAAATCACAAACAAATGAAACGGATGAGTTCAACTTCAGAAAAAACTGTTTTAATACATCCACCAAAACTAATGACAAGAAGAAAAAAAAAAGACTAATGTTGTACAACAGTGCTACAATATTAAGCGTGGATTTTTCATTTACGATTTTTGATGCTTTCTTGGTTGATCCAATCTGCACATGGCTCATAATGACAACTAGTATTGCTCCTCCTTCTTTGTGCATGGAAGTGATGCTTCTATTTTAAAATACAAAGTCAGTTGGAAAACAGAAATTGGTTCCACAGGCCTTTCATGGATGTCTCTGTTCATCCGTCGTTTGGCACCTTTCAGGCATGACTGAGTCTGGTTAATGTTGAGCAGCTCACCGTGCCTTTTTATAAACGGCATCCTTCATCTTCAAAAGCATGGCGGATGCATTGTTGAGTCGGTCATAGGTAAAAGTGAGAATAAACTGACTGGCTAGCTTTGCACTGCACCATCATACTACCCCTCACCTTACTTCTTGAGTCAGCACTCCACCTGTAAACGCACACACACACACATACACACCGCACACTTTTTCCTCAGGTTTCAGTCATAAGTTCAAAGCAGGGGAGAATGGCCTCTACGCTTCAAAGCTCTTTTCAGCTCTTATCAGTGTTTATGACTCATTTTGTAAACTGCAAAAAATAGTGAATATTGGTCAGACAACCAGCTCTCCTTCTGTTTTAGATTCCGAGACCTGTTATATCTCTCAAACAGACGAAACATGGCCACCAGACAGCACATACTATAAGCAATGCTGACATAGCAACCAAATGC
Source organism: Lates japonicus (assembly GCA_033238685.1). Lineage (NCBI taxonomy): Eukaryota > Metazoa > Chordata > Actinopteri > Centropomidae > Lates > Lates japonicus. The sequence continues at coordinate 444,163 of BRZM01000075.1, read as the reverse complement.
AAAAGACAGCCAGAAAGATACACTGAATACATTCAAGCATGCAGTGAGAAGGTTTCTGCAGCATGTTTTAGGATCACAGGAGACTCTGTATTTCTACCGTATTTGTGCTGTATGTACCGATACTCCTAGTATGTGTTCAGGTATGTAAAATGTAGTTACGGAAATTTAAGAACTGGAAGTTTGAATCTTTAAGCCTTGGTCAGTATTCACAGCTGCCACATGCTGTCACAGTGCTAAAAGGCCGATAGTGTGAACTGTACATCCACTGATAATAAAGAAAAAATCATTGGTTAGATCTGTTGATAAAACTTTAAGGATATGATGTGAAGGAAGTGATCCATCTGTCTGATAATGGATACGCATGAACATCTTATTCCTCTTGTCCCGCGTGAGGTGAGGCCAGGCGGGTCATTCATAACATAACAATGTTCAATTTTATTTTTTTGTCTATGAACTGTTGAAAATAGTATAAACAGCCCTTAGACTGTCCTTTTGGACCAAAAATAGTCTGTAGGCCTGAGTCACGGACAAAAGTGGATCTATTTTGGTTTTAAGCATGATTCCATTGACCCCAGAGGGATATCAAAGTATTTTGGGATGGCTAAGCCGCAGCAAACAGTTTAATTAAGCCATTACAATCAAAGTGCGACAGATTCATACAATCCCAGGGTAGGATCATTCCGTCCACAATAATTTAGGCCCAAATGGAAATGTGACAATAATGCAGATACTGTTGGTATGTTGAAGCATGGGAGATCTTGAAGCCATTAATGTGGTGTTTGGCAGCCATTCTGAGCTGGAATTTTGGAGCTGGTTGTTGCTTGTCGCGAACCTGTTCTAAAAGCAATTCAGTTTGATGGAATTCCAGTTTTGCACAGATAATAGATTCTGACGGGCTGAAGAGTGTAATGAGTTTATATATCAAAAATGTTGGAGGTATTATACAGAATGCAGACAGGCAGGCACATCACGCAAAACTGTAATATCTATGCTTGTTTGTACTGAGAAGGTATTGTACACTTTTCATTCATAAATTAATCCAGCACTATCTGTGTTGTCCAGTATTGGTCAAGTGGAGACAAGATCATTTCATTACAGTCCATTTGCCTCAATAAAGCTCAGTCGCACGGCTTAGGGTAGATGGAATGTCAAGTTATCAGGAAGACAAAATCATTCCATTTACGGCTGTGCGTCTGTTGTTCCTTCAAGGGTCCTCTAGGCGAAATGAACATTTCTGCAATAATAGTTTGTTTATTTGCTTTAGCAGCGTATAATACAACACGAATCCCGCTCTCTCACAGTATCGCACGCGCGCCCGTGGCGGGCGCGGCGAAATGCGTGACGCACCCTGCTGCTGTCC